>JAODUI010000012.1:1648669-1671477 GCA_027563995.1 Papilio gigon | reverse complement strand
TTAAGTAAGTAGGTAATATAGCATACATTGTTTGTAAAACGTGACAATATATTATTCTTTATTAATTTTTTAAGTGGGATGACGGCTGATAGGTGAGAATGGAAGAGAAGAACATGTTGTGCCGACCCTACATAAAGTGGGACCGGGGCAGGCGAAAGAAGAGAAACAATGAGTTGGAATCTAATATTAACACATGGTAATTGAGTCAAATTAGTAGCGAGGCCGTATAATAGTTGTATGAATGAAATTGCCTTATCGCGAGGTCGAAACGTTGCGAAGGTTAGCTTTTGAATAAGTGAAGAACAGATGTGTGCCGTTTTTACCTTGGAAAAAAACATGTATAAAAAAATATCACTATCATTAATTTTTTAATGCATAGGAATTCTGAGGCATTTTAATAGACAACTGTTAAACTACAAAAGTCTGACTCTCTACCGTAATTTTTGTTTCCAATAACACGTCGAGAAGATGTCAATACATACTTTAAAGATGAGCGAGGTTTTAGTGTATTTTAATATTTCATCATAAAGAAATGACCTTCGCGTTATAAATGCGAAATAATCTGTAAATCAATACAAGAGCTGTTATCTTGTGTAATATCTTTGTATCCAATAAATATATTAATGAGATAGGAGACGATAACGCTACTGTAATAATAATTTTAATAAGTCGACTAGACGCGTAGTTATACGTCTAGACACGGGTCAAGATGTAAACATCCTGAAGGACTCTGTTATAGTTTATTTGCTCGACACGCAATAAAACACGCTTCAAAGGAACAATGCGCATCCGGTTCCTGCACTGCCACCGTGGTCAAATTTTAATTTCATTTGGCGACATATTACAAGGCACAGTCATATGTAATTACATGTTTCAAAAGATCTTATATAACGGCTCAGCTGAGTCAGGGTTGTTTTTAAAAAATAGTGACGTCAGGCTGGCTGACGTCAATAATATCTTCAGTATTGTAGCTATCCATAATCTTCACAGAGTAGACACAAATCTGATGTTCACTCTGCAGAAACCGACGATATAACGTCTCCTCTTCTGCAGCGTTCGGCCTTTTATTTGCTTGTAGTGAGGTGACACTTATTTATGTCATTACGAGCACGTGCAGCGATGACGTATTCCGTAGGAGGTTGTTTTGCGCCGATATATGTTAAATTACATTTTAAGTGCTAATTTTGATACACCTTTTTTTTTGTTTTCACGAATATTACATGATATTAACCTAAATCTAGGTCTCCATGTTCTATCATCATCTCTCTATCTAGATTACATACTTTAGTATTGTAAATATTCGTAACAACATCATGTTCACAACAAAAAACAGAAAATAAACCTTTGCAATTTCCCTCTCAGCTCCCTTGGGACTAAACGTGATATAAAGTCTAAGTCCTAAATCTAATTTCGTCGGCAATACATCGCTCCTGGCAGCGTGGAACAAAGTTAAGCAGAAATTAGAAATACTGCTGTAAGAGTAATTTACTCTCATGGATGACTATTAAACTTTCTTCACTCAACTTGAATTCATCAGTTTGGCGTTTAGATCAATTCCCAATATTTGTAAAACTGTAAACCTGCATTCACATAATGTAAGCTCTATTTAAAGCTTTTGAAAAGTAGTTAAACAAAACATATTTATTACACCTTTTATTGTAAACAAGGAAGACAGCTACAGTACTTTCAGAACACTTAAAATAATAAACCCGCATTCTAATTATTTGAACCGAAAAATGTAGGATTCATAAAACATGGGAGTGTTGGATACTCTCCCCTAAAAATTCGTCCCCTCTTGAGTGAATGACTGAAAGGAAATTTCGTATAATTTCACAGCGTGCCCTCGAAGGGTGCGGCCTGAACAAGGCTATGGGTCGGCGGTGGGTCGGCGGTGGGTCGGCGGTGGGTCGGCGGTGGGTCGGCGGCGGGTTGGCTATGGGTCGGCGATGGGTCAGAGTACGGTGGCAGCGACACATTGTAATATAACGATGAAAAACGCGGACTGACGCCCAAGGGAGATGCTACTATTTGCCTTTAAAGCTTTTTATGCGATGCACCAATTTAATTTCAAATTTAAATTTTTAACTGCATTTTAAATACGTTGAATTTCTTTTATTTAAAAAAAAACGAGACCCAAAAGTACCATAATACTGTTATATTGCATTAATGTATAAAACCCGATCTTTTTTTCCATAAAATAAACACTTCAACCTTGACAATGTACTGTAGCTACTAGATGTCTGAAATGATACATCTATAAGAGCCGGTGTCGGTGAGTGAGTGAGTCATTAAGTCCCAAACAGCCAATATGATGGACAACAAATACGGTGGCGCGATACGACGGAGCCGGCGTCCCCGGGCGTGGTCGCTCCCTAATGAAAGTTAAACATGCAAGCCCCTGCCACCGCCCCGCCCCCTTGTTATTAATATTGTTCCATTTCATAGTATCCTCTATAGCTTTGTATATCTATACCAATAGTATTAGTGTAATGCAAAGAAAACCTTGTGTACGTCGTAAATAATTTCAATGAAAGGTAAGTTTAGCTTAAATTTTATTCACAAACATCATTCTAACAAAATACAAATCCAACCCCAGCGCAATTCCATTCTTTTATTAGCCTGGACAAAAAAGTAAGGGATACATTGAGGCTTGCCGTGCGGGCTACAGTTAAATAAATAAGTAGCGTTCTGTGCGGACGACCTTCACCATCTGCGTCCGCTCCCGAAATAGAACCGGCTCGCGACCACGAACTGGACTCGCCGCCGACGAAACGCAACTTGGAAAGGGAACTCAAGCTTAAAATGCTTTTATTTACGAGTACGTAAAGAATTCAAAAACCTTTTCACATGGACGCTTTACACTGTCTTCTTGCTCTTTTGATTTTCTTTTGTCAATTTGTTACAATTTCATGGTTTGTAAAAATTCAACCAACTTAACTCTTCAACTAACACGAATATTGAAGATTGAAATATATGTAAATAAAATAACATAACAAACAGCCAGTTAAGAGTAAGTCTTAAATTTGAGTCCAGTGAAGAAAAGCCAGCGAGGATCTGTAACTCCGTAATCTCGTTTCACTCACTGAAGCCGCAGTTGACCTTCCCGTCGCAGAAAATAAATAATTTAATGTTAAATCCGATTGCCGCGAGCAAAATTGTACTAAAACGAGCAATATTTTTTGAACATTCCCTTTTCAGTTAAGGAGCTTTTAGAAAATCGGCGTTTTATAGACTGTAAAAACCTCAACAAAAACCTTTCACGTTTAACGGGATTAGCGCGAATCTTGAAAAGGGTCCGTTTTATCAATGGCCAGTTTAAATGTGGACAAATAAATATTTTGAAATTAGTTAGATAGCAAAAACTCAAAATTCTGTGGTCAGTCAATCAAATGTTCATGTGTTCTTAATTTAAAAGCAATAATGAGAAATATTCAAACGGAGATCTATTGCCGAGTTATGAGCCTTTCTCTGAAAGCGGACAAGAATTGCGTACGCCAATACTGTGAGTCATTCATAAGCCGGTAAACGCCCCCTGGGGGTTTACTGTCGAACTAAGCTTTCGCTCTCTTAGAACTTGGAAATTCCATTTGGGAACTGTACGTGCGGACGCTTCTTAATGCCCCTTATTGCAGACGGCCTACAATTTTAAGGGGAAATCTTACAAACTTACCAGGACTAAATTCCGTACACAATAGACGGGCACACGCTCAAATCGAATTCAAGTGAATTCAAACTTAAGATGTATAAAAGATAGTAAAGACTCCGTACTACACTTTTTAGTACACAATACGGTTACAATTTATTTTATCGACAAGTGAAATTGTCCTTGAACAAAAATAGCAAATAAACCGTACTACGTTTTTATCGTACGCTATTGTGTAAGAAACAATAAGATCTATTGGCTGAAGCGGCTCAGCGGCCACAAGAAGCCATTACAATGCTCTTAACCTTGAGAATGAGATCTGCGGAAGTCTTCCCTCGCGCCGCTTCGAGAATAATAACTGTATCGCCATTCTCCGGGCACGTATTACGTTGAACACGTGTTCCCATTGTAGTATTGCGGGACGAAGGAAATCTCATTGTAAACTTGCGTCGGGTCAACAACTAAGTTACATTCCTTCGAACAATGTACGAGCGTGCGAATTGAAACGCGTCTCATTATGATACCGGTCAGAAAGGAAACGTTGACTCAGCTTTTAATGCGTAGCCGGGGATCCTGGCTTTAAGGAGCGGCTACACTAGCGTGTGCCATGCAAGAAAAATTGTAATTAAATTTAGCTATATACGAAATTTTATTAAATGCATTCTAATTAAACAACAAAATATTGTAATAAGTACGTTAAAGACATAAAAATAAAGGCAAGTTAACATCTAACACTGTTCTGTGACTATATACGACATAAAATCACAAGTTTCTCTTTTTTATCAATACTTCAATATAAACGTATATAATTATAAAAATAAATAAAGTTAAAGGCAAAAATAGATTATAAGCCTATCGATGTTTAGCACAATAGAATTTATAAGTTACTGCAACATTTAATGTAAACAAGCGAGCCCGCACAATAAATCAAATGTCATTTCACAATGGTGCGTGGATCGTAGTCTGTACTGCAGCTAAGTACAGCCACGTGCCGATCGCTTAGGTTTCACCAGCATCTTAGGTCCATTTCGCAACTAGGTGCCTCCTACGTGGTTTCAAAGATAGTGTGATTCACCAATGGACTTGGTTAATATGGCATTAATTTGACTCTTGATTTCATCATATAAGTTTAGCAGTAGATTATGTTATACTGGTGATGATAAAGTACCCTGATTCATATCGTAAATGAAATTATTTAAACGTAATGTTTATAAATTATGTACAGTTATTTTCAAAGACTTGAATCAAACGTTTAGTGTGTATACATCTATTATTTGTGTGAAGTGTAGAAAGTTACGATATTGAGATAACGTACGGAGTATTCAACAGCAGTGGGCGTGTTCTCAGACCATTTACCTGCCATTAACGTGAATTCTCGCTAGTCTATTTCAGGTGAACCTACCCGTGGCTGCATTAACATCGAACTGAATCAACACTAGCTCCCACATACGAAGAGTTAAGTATTCATAAGCATTAACCGAGAATAGAGACGATATTGAGGTAAATTGTAAGGATCACTTATTAAATTTTCAGTCAGAATTATAGAGATACAGACTATTTAAGGTTATTTTAATCAAAAATATCCCGCGCTAAAAATATCCATGGCGAATAATAGATATGTGGAGACACATCTCAATAATAACTGAATTGAAATACTGAACGTATATTGTAACTATAATGTCTTTGATGGATATTTTATCATTACGAGTAGATAATGCGAGAGTGCTCCACATAGCGTCGGTACACTCTCAGACAAGGTGGGCTTCCCGTAAATCACTTATCTTGCCGTATCGATCCGAAAACAACGCCGCTGATAATTAAACTCCAGTCTTTAATCTCATCCAGCGTGCACGAATTGAAAAGTAACCTGTTTTACAAGTTTCATTACTCGATAACGTCAGTCTGGCAATTGATTTCATTTAAAAAAAAACATTGGTAAAATACTTTACTATATACAATTAGAAGTAGAAGTATTGAGCGATCTTTCAAGTTTTTTAGGTGTGACTCCGATGATAATTCAAATTCTCTCGTGTGGCCATTGCTTACATTGGATGTTTCGTATTAGTGTCAATAAGGCATAATGGCTCTATAAATATTTATCGAAAACACGAACGGAAAGCAACCGGTTCGACGCGAAGACAAGATCTTTTAATTGAACGGACTGTCTTCGTTATTTACATTTAAACGTACTTCAGTTTGTATTCAATACACGGCAATATACAATTTCCTGACTGGGTACTACCGAAACGAACACGTCGATAAATTATACATTCTACTGCTAATGCACATAAATTGCATGGACCTTTAAATAATCATACAAATATGTCATTACATACGCTGTAACAGACTGTGACATTGATATAAACATTTATTTAATAGTCAAATAATTTTTCAAGCACATACACGTCTTTTGTACGTGACTTTTCTATAAACGCCAATGTAATTGATATCTGGGAAAATCGAAAAAGCAATATAGACACCTAGATAGGAAAGAGGACTGCAAGAATTTTTCAAATACGTTCTGGTTAATGACCTGAAGAACTAGATTGTATTTGTTCATTCGCGAACAAAGATATAAAAACTGACTACCTACAACCTGGGATGACCAGTTTTTTAGGAGTACGTCAACCTTCGGTATAATTAACTAACAAAATTCGTTACCTAAACATATGTTTGAAACCGATAATATTATTAGGTTATCTGTTAAATGTTACGATGATTTAACGGTATTTTTTCAAACCCAGAAATATCACTACTTTAATAATTAACTGTAATAGTTTAGTATGGTCCGAAAGAACCTGGCCTGGTGAGAGGCGCTGCTTTCGTGGTAACCTAATGCCAGAAAATATTTAAAGATTACTTAACGGTATAAAACAACATATGACAAAACAGCTACAATGCAAGGATCTATTGACGCTGTTTTGAAATTCACAGTGGGGGTGAGAGCTATCACAATTTACTTTGACTTATACACGCCTGGTTAAAAATCTTATTGGTTTGTACAATGTTATAATATGTTAAACAGTTTTAATTAAATACACCAGTAGAATATATCCTTTTATAGAATGGACCAGTCGCAGTGCAGCAAACCACAAACGCTGGTTAACCACGAAATGGAATCTGTAAAGAAAAGCGAACCGCAATGACTCTCGTCCCTTGACAAGAACGGAGAAATATGCAAACTGGTCTAAATAAAGAAGATAGCCGGTATTAACTACACATTCATATCATAAAAAAAGTAACATTGAAAAATAAATTAAAGAGACAATTTATTCCAATTTTTAAATAATTCGAACACTATTCAGTAGTATATATTTCCGGCTACAAATGCGAAAAGGCTTAACAAAATATTCAACATTTTACATCTAAAGTAAACAACATCACGTTAAAGTTTTGTGCAAAACTATTGTAATTAACATGAAATTTGAAGAACAAAATTGAATCGCTGATAAATTGCAATGCTTCCACCAGCGGCAAATATATTATCTGTTCGTTTATTTTAATTGTAAGTCGGCCGCAGTTGTTCATAAATATTAATAAATAATATTATTGTCTGTTTCAACAAATTAAAATTTCTACATTTTAAAATCAACAGTTTACTGATACAAAATTGCAGATAAAATACCGTTTGCTGTAATGCAAGCCTTTTGTGTACTCAAGCTTTTCATTTCGAGAATAGATTCTTGTTTCTTTTAATCCATTCAACAAAATTGAATCCCGTCTCGCTCGAATCACTGACGCTTTGCCTTTTGTTGTTAACCGTTTCCTTTCAAACGACTTCGGAACATAAACGTATAGTGTCTTCTTTGTATACTTCTATTGCATCTAGTTGAGATAAACTACATTAAACTCGATTAACAGTAGTCGTAATTGCTATTAGCTGACTTTCCATCACAACAAAAATAATCGGTGCGGTCACCTTACCGCGATCGCAGCGAATATATGACATATTCACTGTATCCACATTTCCTATTGGTATCCATTTAATCTCTTTAATTATCTAACAGAAAACCATTTAGGAGATTACGGAATAAATTGTATCATACCGAACTTGATGTTTAAAACCATAAACTTGTACTGTAACTTGTACATAAAATATATTTTTTTTTTAAATAAATAAATTCTTGTTATAAAAATGTATACCTTTACCCTTGTACTCTACGTTATCTTCAGACACTTGACTACAACTGAGAGTCTTAAGGGAGACAATGAAGCTCAGGTAAGACAAGTGATAGCGACTCTAACATCTATTGTTCAAGAAAAAAACCGTAACCTACATCCCAGGAACAGGAGGAGAATTGTTACTTTGTTATTATTTTAAATTACAGAAGAGGACGATCGAAAACTGACTATTGACTGACCAATAAACACTGGCTCATAAGAAATAAAACAAACTATTGATTAGTGAAGCAACCGATGTTATCCTTTTTATGAGTTTAAAGCGATATTTATGTTACCCGAATCATCCAACTAGTAAATTCTTTAGGACGTTTAATTGACAGTCCCGAGAACGCTTGACAAAAACACGTTGCGAATTCCAAGAATTCTACACTAAGTATTTATAAATATTTACCTGTTATCTTTTATTAATTCTATATTCCATATTTAGTCCATTGAATGTACGTAACATTTCCTGGAAATTAATTTAATACTCCACCATGAAAGATGAAAGAGGTCTTTTAACTTGTAAACATTTCGCTGATTGGCGGTGTCTGGAGCGAGGCGGGTGATAAAAGGCGAGGCGAGGCGAGGCATGCTAAATATTTGCATGTTATATCACATCAATTATCAAACGTGCGAGCAAACAAAATAACACAAGGTCGCGTTCCAAATTGGGCGTATTCAAAATATACGAAACCCGCAGGGACAAATTATTTTACATTTTATATGTTATATAAGAATGACGTACCTTTTCATAATTCTACGAGTGTGAATTTACGGAAAAACGACTTTTTTTGGATGGATTGGATTTGTGTATCATTTTGCAAACAGTCTAGTTAATAACAATTTATTAATATGTTATATTTTTGTCACAGCTAAAACAAACTGATTAATTACAAATTTGAACGAATTGACAGTTTCCGAGTTAAAATGACTAAAAACTCATTAACTCTTTCAATATTAAAACAGAAATACAATTTTAAATTTAATATTGATAATAATTAAAATATACCAACGACTTAATTGCTTAACCGCAATTGCGGGAAGTGTGGACAATCATACAAATTACATTAAATTTGTTAAATTTTCATTAATAATCGTCACGTTACAATTTTAAAGCAAACTTTTACTGAACAAAAGATTGATTTTCAAGTAGAACAGAACAAAGTATACAAAGAGGTAAGAACTAGGCATTGCATTGACGTCAAAGGAACTGCAGTAAGGCAGTAATCGCGTAATTTTCTGAATTAAATGCTAACTTTAAGCAACTGTAAGTAAAATTAAGAGATTGGTCAGCTGGATAACAAGTTCCTTGTAGTAACCTACTTCTTAAAGTTTGATATTATGTTTTGTTAACACCTCTCCAAATACAATTAAATTTTGCTCAAACTGGGACAATATGTTTTCCTATAAAATGTAGATGTAATCATCTCATAGTGAAATAATTTGAATACATTTCGAGTAACGTAGTACGGAAGTAAGAAGTATGTACGGAATGGATTAAAAGAAATGTTTCGATCGCTTTCTACGATGTACAAACGCTACTCATTGGTTTACAACTGTTCCGTACATTAAATCGGGTAAAAAAAACTAATCGCATTCAACTCTGATTTAAATAAAAAAAAAAGTAACAAAACACAATCAAGATAATCGTCGGACACCTTTGCTATGACAATGTCATGGGTGCTTATGTAACACGTTACTTCATCCGACAGCTCACAGTTTAAAGGCTATTATAAGGCTGCCTTACACGTAACTTGGACTGACGTAAGCGCCGAACTGAATGGTGTATAAACACCAGCCTTGACATTCAAATTGAAACGCACCCGTCATAGTGTCTGCTATCGTATAGATCTATTGTAACATGGAGAGCAATACAGGAAAAGGCGGTATAAAAACACTTAACTGTTAAGCAAGTCATTTTTCGTATAAAAGATTTAAAAGCCAAATTTGTAAAGAAAACCCGAAGCATTTCTGAATGCTCACTTTCAAAAAACACAAAACGGAAACAAAAAGAATATCCATGACCTCTAGTTAAACGTCCTAGACATGGGCCTTCCTAAATCTTGGGTCAAGGACTGCATTTCTACTTACTGTCACTAACTTTGAGTAGATATTAACACAATTTACAAGTACACAAAATCGACAAATATATTATTCTATAACCATTAACAACCAACGGCTTATAAAGACATATATAAAATATTGTTCGCGTTTAAAATTTACTAAAACGTAAACCACTTCAGGCTACGATTTGTCTGCGGGGAAGTCGGAGCCAGGCCAGTTTGTAATCCCTGTTCCAGACGAAGGGGAATATCGATAGAATATAGATTTGCCGAACATCGTATCATCTATGGATATAGGTAATTGTGTGAAAATAGGAATATATGTATATTATTCATTCATGTTGAGGTACACGTTGATTGATTATAAAACTATAAAAGTAAAAGTATAAATCTACATTTATAAGATGTGAAAATTTAAAAATGGACATAACGTGGGTTTAATTATATCAAGAATTCAACTGAAACCTTATTATTAAACTATTTATAGGCACGATATATGCATAGCTTACTTTTATATACCATACAAAGATTTCACTACCCGAACTAACGTCATTCGTCGCTCAGACCGGGACCAGCCGTGTTTAATCGATAACTTTAGCCTACACGCATATAGACTGCTGTGTGTGTTAACAACGCACAAGTGTGCGTTTCTACCTGTAGTTTGCATCATATGATAAAGTAATCGCTTGAGAAACGATGCGTCACAGACTATGTAATGCGCACTTTCGTACTAATCACTTGATATATGGAAGAGAAACAATTACGGATGTATATAAAAGAAATGTTTTGATGACATGATTCAAAAGTGCCGGTATACATTGATAAAGAAACTATGTACAGCACTGAAACTAAAGATATCAAATCATCAAACAGTTTCAATCATGATAAAAACCTGACGTCATAAAAAATAATCAAACAAAAATCGAGCGCATCATTGGTTCGATTCAGACGTCCCTTAAAGGAAATAAAAGGTGAGTAAAGCTAATGAGTATCGGGAGCGCTGTTCCGGTGATTGTGCTCGCGCTGAGTCACCGCTTCGAACCCGGGGCGCACGCGCCGCGTCCGGCACAGTGCTGATACATCGCCGCCGGGAGAGAATTATGAGCGAAACGTGAAAACGCGTTTCGCCGCTTTCACCGCGCGATTTTTCTTATCTTAATTTCTGTAGCACACCACATATTTATTTATTCGTTTACAACAATTTTTATGTACCTATATTTCGTTTTAACTATGGAGATTTTCTTCAAGAAAATATCGGTTTTTTATTGTTTTTAATCAGCAACATAATTAAGCAAATCTAGAAGGCACATCCCTTTGCAAAGATCTATTGAACAAACGCTTGACAACTGCTCAGTGTGATTATTTTTATATCACACAAGAGAGACACTGCGTTATCACAAATGATACGTCCACATTTAATGCAGTGCTTCAGAGGTCATTCACCTACAGTAAAACCGTATGTTGTCAGCCAAAAACATATTACTGTAATATCTATCTTTCTTGGTACACAATATTGGGAACCGTCCAACTATAAATAGAAGGTTCATAACAATCTAGACTACTGAGCTCGCGGTCGTGGGTTCGAATCTCACCAATTGACTATTGTCGTGAATCATATCTTAACACAAGCTTCATCACGCCAACCAGGAATTGTTACAAGTATTTTTAGATTAACAAAAATCTATTAGTAGATTTAAAAAATAATCTGTAGGTCTATTTTAGAGAACATAAACACAAATTAAAAAAGCAAAAGTAACGCGATTACTAGTGACATTTCAAAAAAGTCGTCACTTCACAGATGTGTTTGTTTAGCTTCCGGACTAACGTCGGCATTATAAATAGACGAAAGGATAAATATTTGTACTGCGAGACTTCTCGCAATCAACGCTCACAGATTCATGGACATGAATCGATTTGCATAAACAGACTTTAAGACAGTGTTCCATAGAACGTTTTACATTTTAGAAGTCAAATTCAAATTAAAAATAAACATTTCCGCTAAATAACAAAAAAAATAATAACATTTACAGTATGAAAAATATGAACGTTTTCCCATTATTTACGGGGAGGCAGAAAGCCAGCGCGATCCCGGATACAAGCTGTGGACAACACCAGCTGAGCCCCTTGCTTTTAGTCAAATGATGTTTTTTGTTTTCAAAAGATAATTCTATCTAAATCTTTACGTGAAGGGAAAATTTTAGAGTAACTAAAAGTGCATTAGAGCCGCGTAGAAGAGGGTCAACGTACAACTCATCCCCTTTTAGAGTACAACTTTGAATAAACTCGGTTTTAAATTGCAAATCTGAGTTGATTTCCAAGTAGCGTGATCTCACAAACTTTAGACCAAATGTAAAGTCCTCGTCTGTGAATAGTTTATGGCTCCTATACGGCTGCAACACCAAAGAGGGACGTTGGTAAAACAGTTTCTATTAACATACAATAAATCATAGCGTATATATAGAGCGAGGGTCGCTTTGTTTGTATTTGTTTTATAAGCAACGAGTCACGCCACAATCGTGCATCGTCACCGTTGACATTTGATTGTTTGGTTCAACAATTTGTTTCATTTATTTTTATCATAACTCATTGGGTCTTTTATACCTGGTTCATTTCAGAACAGTAACCAAGTAGCAATGGAAATCACCACTGGAATACAATTAGAATATAAACAACCACTGGACATAGTGATACCATTCCAGTAAATAGAATCGATTCCGTGATTGTTTACATTAATTCAGCGCTAATTATTCAAGAATAATTATTCATCTACATGCTACAATCCTAAATTGTCGAGTAATGGCAAATTGCCTCCGTTGACAAGAAATTGCAATAAAACCCCGTTGTTATACGAAGCTGAGCGTTGAACGACTCTTTAATATGCCAATAAATATCCAAAGAAGTATTCCTTTTGAGTACGTATAACAATTTGTATTGATTTATCGCCACCAATTTGTGTCATGTTCGCCGGAGAAGTGGTCTGGACATGATGAATGGTACCACTTTACTTGTAGCACTGAAAAAAAAAACTCACTTGTTTAAGAACTTTAATAACAAAGCTACAAAAAGTAGTTCAATGAACTGAGTGAGAATGCAATCTAAAGGCATAATGAAAACTATTTACACATCTAATTGTGTTTCGGAAAAAATATTTTATAGTACGGTGTTTGTGACGGAAAAACTTTCATTTATCAATCGTCATTGTGATAAACCGCTGAAGGTAACGAAAAGAATACATTATAAATCCTCAAGGAGAAACAATTCTTTATAACATTATTCAAATAAGTTAAGACTATAAATTCCAATGTTATTAAGCAGTACAGGTCTTTGCAAACTCTTGAACATAACCTACATTTCCACAAATTCTATCTGAAGAGATTTCAATCAGCCAAAATGTTCTTAGTAAAAGCAAGATCCTTTGGCAACGATCGTAATCTGAAACGACGGTGCGACAACGTGCAATATCGAGTCGGGTTTGAAATGTGAAGAGCACTCGCTCTGATGAGAAGGGACGTCCGCAGCAGACGACCCTCCGTAACTGTTATAGACCTTGCCATCTTTATTCATACCTTTCGACCTTTTTGACGCCACTATAAAATCCACTCGTCCGTTAGTTTGACAAGCAAACGTATCTTTTTCTACATTTATTCATTTCAAATATTCAATTACTATTGAAACTTGGTTCTGTGTCAATATTCCATCGTTTGTAGATTTCAAAAGTTTACTTGGTATAAATTCAATGTCGTGACCATATCTCGATTCTCTATTAAAACTGTCCTCTATGCGTCTTAAAATCTTAACACAGACAGCGTAACAAACACAGTATATATACGTAATACGGAAGTTACTAAATAATTAAACCGTGTAAATCGCTAACAAAGACAACAGATAAACTTAACCCCGTAAACATCGAGTTCTATAAGACGTTTGAAATTACACAGGATTCTAGTGAATATAAACGAAAGAGATTTCTTTCTGGTGGCGAGAGCGAGCGTTTCTCGGTCAGCTCACGTTTGCCCTTTAATATTATTTCAACGTTTATAAGCAGCGCAAATATAGCACTTTAGCGTCGACGTTGTGCACATAAAATAAACCAACTTTGGTCCGAGTCTCAACGACCTTTGAATTACACTCGGACCTGCATTTGATAGAAGAAAAAATCATAATTAAATAACTGTAATTTTAAAAATTATTTCAACTTACCTTTCATGCTAATTAAATTTTATAATTCAGTAGTACTTGAAACATTTGAGCTTTTGTATAGTTGAAACTTTTTTATTTTAATAGAAAATATCATTTTATTTAATAACATGCGATGGAAACCTTCATTATTTAGAAAATAGCTTCATCTTGTTCAAGATATTAATCAAAAACAGTGCTTCTTTTTAGAACAAATGTGTCGTTAATTTAGATGCACGTAAATACACTACAATAAAGTTGTTAAAATTATAATTTACAATAGAGGCAGGGTCCGGTCGTTAGTATCAGTTACAAAAGAGACGTAAACCAGCATCAAAACAACAAGGGTCGACTATTAATGAATCCACGGGCTCAATTTATAGCGGGCAAATGGAGATTTAAAGCCGTACGGCCCGGCCTGTGTCAATTGGCTTAACGGGACCAACTAATCTATGAAGACTGAAATCAAATCAGGAACTTTAATCCTGAATAAATCCTTTGAATTAAAAAAAGAACTTTTAAATTGACAATTTAATGTAAAACATTTTAAAAGGAATATAAAACTGACTGTAGGTATAACAACGTACAACAGGCATTTTTCATAAAAGAAAGGGGGCAAAGGAGCGGCGGGATCACAAGGGTGATCATCGACGCCCATGGATATCTGCAATACCAGAAGAATCACAGATGCGTTGCATGCCTTTGAGAATGAGGTATGCTCGCTTCTTGCAGCACGCTACGTCCCAGGACCCCAATACATTGGTAGAGAGTCTAGTACTTTTCAATATGATTTTTAAATGTTAATATAGTATGCAACACATATATCTGTATCTGTGGTAATGGGTTAAGTGATATTGGTTTATCTCTTATTACGTAGTAGTTTGAATTGTTTCTAAAATAATTATTATTTCAGCTTCACAATTTATATACGGGAGAGAGGTTATTGCTTCGCCGCCTCGGATAAAAATCGTTTTACAAGTTGACTAAGCAATAAAGCGGCCAATAAGATTCTATTTGTTTTCCCAGCGATGTTTATCTGCCATCGCAATACGTAATCAGGTTCACGACCGACTCTTATTATTGTAGAGGGGTTATTGAACGTTTCTTACTAGTTGTTAACAATAGGTATGATATGAAAGTACTACAAAAGGTAAAAACTAACAATATGTTTGTTTGCTTTGTAAGTAATTTCACATTATATTGTGATATTGAAATGATTGAAGAAGGAATAGGACAAAAATTAACAAATCTCTTATAAGTGTCAGCAGGGTTTAACGGAGATTGTAGTCGGTACAAAGTTTTTTTTTAACACAAATATAACGACCGTATGAGTACCCTACATTTATATCCATTTTTAGCAATAAACTTTTTGGTATGGTTTGGTATATACAGAAAACGAAAGTAAATTTCTACCAATGACACAGTTACAACTGTTTATATTGTAAAACAACCCACGTAGTTGTCGTACGTGTTTAAAATAATACCAAATGAAGATTTAAACAGCTAATTTATCCGCAAAACAAAAATCAAATTGTAAAGTTACTTTTACTTCGCAATATTAATGTAAAAGTGTATATTTTGTGAATAATTTTCAATATATTATAGGAATATAGCGTAATATTTTGCGGGCCCTCGTTTTACATTCGGTCGACCGTGGTTCGTTTGGCGGTCATTAATTAGAATTGCGGTGGCAAAGAGCGTACGCCAATATAGGTCGCTCCCTTTGTCAGAGCTGTCTTTGTTAACTTACACAGGGGCCTGACTTTTCATATATTCGTATGTGACAAAGTCAAATATATTTAGGTAATTTTAAACAATGAAATATTAAAAATGATACAATAATTGTTCTGCACTGCGGTAAAAAGTGGTCATGAGCAAAGAGTTGTAAAGACCGTTCAGAAAATTATGAACAAAACCGTCCACTTCTTCAGGTTTAGAGTTTCCAGCCAGCTACGTTTTCATAGCGGCTGTTGTCAACCTATTCATTTCTTTTATCAATATATCCCAATTGGTTATTGAAACACACTAAAAAGTCCTAGAGCATTAATGAAAAAGAAACAAGTGCACAACACATATTAAAAAACTAATTACTATTACTAAGATTACTTAAAAGTATTTCAAAACTACGTCAATACGAGAAATGAATGTAAGGTCGTGTAGCAAAAGGAAACAGCTTTCGTATTAATTTAAAAGCTTTACTTTGAAGGAATGTTCTACCTTTATATAACATTATCAGTAATAGCATTTATTTTACGTAATTAATAAATCAAATGTAATACCAAAAACATACATACTAACTAACATACATACTAAATTAATAGTATGGTGGGCAATAAATAAATACGCCAAAGTTAACCTATTTTTTAAACAAAAAAAAATGTGCCGCGTCTTTTCCTGTTCCATGACAAAAGACTTGATACAATGAATGAACGAATGAAATATTTTGTCTTTTCACAAAAGAGGAAAATGAATGAGCGGGATAAAGAGCTTAGCATCGGTACATTTATAACGTCCACATAATACTGCTGGAATTACTCTAATAATAGAAATGTGGAACTTTCATATTACGTACATATTTATGTATTTTAAAACAACACATGCGTGTTACGTATACAAGTCGTGTTATAAAAGAAAAAGAGACAGAAAAACAAGCATATTTGGTCCTGGTCTTAAATGTAGCACTAGTAAAACATTTAATTGGTCGCTAAGAGAGTCCTATAGTGTAATTTCAATATGATGCATATACTAAGGGACTGCTTAAGTAACATTAAAAGTCTTTACTGTGTAATATATGTGTATTTTGTAAGTGTAGCGCGTCGTTTAATCTAGTGACACGGGCCGTTAGCGAGACACGGGCACGATTTCGGCGCTCCTCTAAACAACGCTCGCCTCAGCGTAATTAATCTCTCGAGACTTCAGCACACGCTCTCTACAATATTTACATGTTAAGTTGCAAATTACGTCGTTTGTTACATAAAATATTTATTCACTGAACACAAAACATTTTACGTTATAAGCTAAAGTTTATCCAACAAATGCTTTAGCTTAAATTTTATAGAAAATATATTGAGAAATGTCGTTATTCAACTAATTGGTCCCTCTTGTCTCATCCAATCAATGCCGGAGTAAACTTATTAGGCAATCCCGTCCAGCGCCGGATTCGACATTCGGACCAATTGTTACGGCCGGCTGCTTCGTAATCTCATTACGTAAATACTAATGGTAGGTACGCTTAGCCATTACTTAGTTCTGTTGACGAAATAACTCAGTTACATTTATACAGAGTGCGAAATACAGTGGACAAAAATAAAAGACTTTGTTTTACATTTATAGAAGTCATAATTGGTACTTTAACAATAAACAATGAACGTAAATACGCTAATAATAAATATATATATTTGCATATAATAAAGCGAACACTGCAACTGGAACGATAAGGGGTACGTTTTAATCCCGGGGCGACTTCGCAACGGAAAGCAGCTCATTTTCAGTGCAATTTCACTATGAATAAAAGATTTTCTCCCTCATTGAAAGAGGAAAGTAAAAAGCGATGTGGAATAAAGCTGTAATATTACTCGGAGTTGAATTGATTCGAGTCAAAGGAAAGGCGAAAAATTCGCACCGAATAATGATACTTTGAGACTTGTTCCGATTGATTACAAATTTTTGTCTGAGCCCTACGTGTCCATTTACTAAAGGAAACGATAAAAGAAGGATATCTGGTAATTTAAAAAAAAAAAAAATCTAATCCGAAACAAGGAAAGTGAAACTCTAAATTCAAGTCAGTAACTAGATTGTAATGTCTATAAATCTTTATTTTACGTGACAATGCGGATCTTAAATCAATTATCATTTCTAGAAGTCACAAAGGGCAGATATCAAACGAGTTTTATAATAAAACTGCCTTTACAGATTATCTGTATTGACTCATCGATAGATTGCTTATAAATGATCGTCCAGCTCCTGTCGTTGTTTCGTAAAATAACGGACATTTCAAAGTTTAGCGCAGAAGATATATGTAGACGTAATTATCAGAGTTTTAATAGAGAATGTTAACCAAACAGACGCGCATTACAACTAAAAGGTACTATACGAAAGGTAGCCATTTTGCTATTCATTATAAGCGTGACTCAGTCGCATTAAAAGTGAACTCGCACAAGCGAGTAAACGTTATCGCTTACTCTCAGAATAGTCGACCGTTTCCAGTTTTACACGAACGTAAAGTGCATTATGAAACGCGGGGGCTATTCTGAACAATATACAAATTGGAAAGGGAAATATTGACGGAACGCTGCGCAAACAGCGGGAACGTGATAAATTGACAAAAGCGTGATTTTCGTTAGGCAAACAACTAACCCAGTTAATTAATTTCTGTAAACTGCTTTTTAATTAAGAGTTAATTTTCAAGTTCGTAAATTTAAATAATAGTAGAATTAAATTATATAATGAAAATTGTCTTTTTTGTGTTCCTTTGATTACTTTAGATGACTTCAACATTAATATGCATTACAATAGTTTGTTGAACCCAGTACACTATTTTATATCCAGGGAAAATCTTCATATAACTGTAACTGTTGTATTATGCATAACAATGACGTGTCAAATACAGTGTTAGAATAGATGTAATGACAAAACTGAGCTAGTAATATTTTCATTGTATTCCTTCGTGTTCTAGAATGCTCTATGTTGTAATAAACGAGTATCGTTTCTTCTAATCCAATATTATTACGCTGTATGTATGGAAGAAATTACTCTTTCAAAAAGACCCATAAAAATTAAATAACAAATCTTCTTTTTTAAATTCAGAGAAGAAAACATCGATGTCACTTGAATAAATTTCAGAACGAGAAAGGAACTAAATCGATTTTCCTCTCCGTTTCGTTTACCGTTGGGTCGTGTGATCGCACCTCTTCAAGTGACAAGTGCCGCCGTATCTATAGTGACGGCCATTGTAAACATAACAAGTGGAGCCGTCGAGCGATCAATAGACACGCACGTTACATTGACAATCAATAACTACCAACTCAACTACAAAGACCTGTCTTAATATTTATATTGATCGTTATTCCCACGTTCGTCTGTAATATTACTAGTCAAATTGTAGAGTCGGTAAAATATTTCGACAATTCCAATTGTTTGCGTCATTTTATTGGCTTTGATGACAGTCCATTAAGTATCGCGGCGTCTTCAATTAACATCTCAAGGTGTCGAAATATAACGTGCCACTTTGAGAAGAAAATCGCCGATTTAACAATTTGTCTAGGCAAATTACAAAAGAGAAAATATACTGAAATGATTGGTAGAAGTACCTATGGTTAATAAAGAAGTCAAATTTGATTTTAATATTATAGTTAAACATTGTTTGAGGAGTAAACGCAATTGGGTCAATCAATAAGACACGGGGCACACGACGTGGCGTGTTCGATGCTCACACGCGATGCCAAATGCACATCATTTTCATAGCATAATGGATATGACTAATAAACTTCAATGTTACTTCCGCTAACAATCGCATAGTAACAGCTAAAGTACAAAGCAACAATAACCTTATTGTGAACGTTGAAAATAAACAACACAGATTGGTTTAACTAAAAATGATAAAATTAGATCAATTTACTACTTTACTCATCCTCAAGTGTAATCTTCATCAGCTTGCTATATGTCCCACTGAGGGGCTCGGAGTCATCCTCGCTAGCCCAAGTGCGGATGGTTGACTTCACACTTATCTTTGAATTTCTTCACAGTATCATCATCATCATCATCAATTCATCGTATGAACGTCGGATAGACGTATATATGAAATTCAAAAATCGAAAAACACTTCGTTACATGGCGGCGATCGAACCTGGACAATGTCGAGTACGGTCCAGTCCTGTCAAGCGCTTAACTTAAATTATCATAAATACAAAGGTAAAAAAAATAATTTCATTATATAAATACTGCCATATTCACTCAGGTTTTACGCTAATACAATTTTATAAACCAGTAGGATTTTTTTACATAGTACGGAAGCATGTTACGGGTTAGCCAAACAAAGTTTTACAACTGCATATTCGAAGTTTGGCTCCAGTCAGCACTGGGGCTGTGAAAACGAGGTTGGCAACGAGATGCGCCAGACCGCTATGCACTGGAATAGCTACGATGTAACCTCGACATTAATATGCTTTCTTTCAAAAGAATACTCGACATTTTCTAGCACATACTATATATGTAGTGAATAATTTACACATCGTTTTAGTTTAAGTTTATTGAAGCTTGATCTTAGTGTAGTAGTCAAGTCTTATAGGCACAAATTCAATGGCGAATGAAGAAACGACCGCCTTCATAGGATCTTGTAGAAACCTGTTACGTCAACAAACCCGAGTGAAGGTGAACACGATGACTAAATTTACTTCAATGTTTTATTACTTATTATTACTTTCATGATGAAAAACAACTCGTATAGGTAATTATAAGTAAGCGCCAATACCCTAATAGTTAAGGGTTTGTACTATCGTTCTAGTGGTTGTTGGTTAAATCCCACTATTCGACTATTACGGTGAACCATATCCTGACACACGCTTTCAAACTTACATGGAACTGTTACAAGAAATATTAGTGACTTAACAAAAATCTAATTACATTTTAAGAAAAAAAACCTATAAAATAAATAGTTTTAAATAACGTTATGTGTAAAGAGTACAAAATGTGTGAAAATCTAAACATTATTATTTTTCTTCATCGTAAATACGATATCGCATTCTCTTTACAATCTACTCTATAAGACAAAATGAATACATCACATTTCACGGTAGAGTAGAGACGTTTGTAATATCAGGTGTAATTTAAATGGTACGCTAGTTTTACCTTGTAATAGATTTGCCACAGAGCATCCACTGATCGGCAACAATACCAACTATAAACAACAAAAGCCTCTCAGAATCGCACTTTAAATGTTAATTGAATTACAACCACGAATTGGACCGCATTAACAACGCGTTCACGAACCGAAACGATCCAATTTCATAATATTTTAATATAATGCAGCATTCAAAAATCTTACTACAATAACAATATTAAATTAAGATTTTATTATCATGTTAACGCTTTCGGATTAATTATGCTACTTGAATTAAAAGTCCAATAATACTACACTATTCATTGTAAATCGGTGTCAGTACCGACACCGATTTACACGTCAGTTAAGCCGTTTTATAAGTAGTATAGTGAAATGGCTCACGAAAGTTTTAATAGTTTAAAATACGGTTAATTCAGCATTCTTGATGTTGCAAGAGAATATAATTGCAAAAATACATCTCTTACATTCTGACCGAACTCATGTTGAAAGTGAAGTTGTTTAATGTGGACCACAGCTTTTAAACTGAATAAATATTTTTAAGCAAAAGTTCTATCATCTAACTTTTTTTTGGATATCGTTATTACTGTTCACTTCAGAACGGACTTCTGGACGACCTTGAAATCGAGATACGAGTAAATCTTGGAAATAGGGATAATTTGCTTAGTTTTTTTTTTAATTCAACACAAACAGTATCGGGGATTACTAATATAAAAACCCGGATAATTTAAAGGTAAATGTAAGCTATCGGGTCTCTTGTGGCGGGGGTTAAGGGGTGAGAGGTAAGCCAGCGCACGCGCTTGCATAACGCGACAATCAGAGCGTCTCGACGGCTGGCTTTACAATGCCGTTAGCGATCGCGCGCCGATCTCACGATAACACCCGCTGCTGGCATTCTCGACAAATACTGTTCAAGGAAAAAACAATTACCTTAAATAAAGATTTAAGAAACGTTAACATGTACAAAAACACATAAATAACAAGTTAACTTTACTTATATGAAAATGAGATTTAAATTTCTATACGATAACTGCCTTCAGTAATTTTATGATACAACGTTATCAATAGGCTATGGAATTATAGAGGATACTTATAAAAAGGCATCATATTAATACTGCATCTTACAATTATTATTTGGCCCACCCAAGTACTCATTTATAACTCAAGAATACTAAAAACCTTAAAGCAAAGTAACTGTTCCCTCAAAGCAAGGATTAAAACGCTGCACGGCAAAATGAGACGGATAATATCTGAGAATCAAGTGACTGTATACTTCCTTTGCTCCTTTATATCTCGCGTGCTGAATCTAGGGCAAGGGCGAACTGCTAAGGTCAGCCGTACTCGTTTGTTAACTTCCTGCTGTACATTGTAGACTGCGAAATGTTCCTAATTTTTGTTTCGTTAGTTACTAATTTATTGTAAAGACAGCAATGCGGATCAAAATTAGAGAATACGTCTAATAACCATACCAATATTTTAAAGGTGAAACATTGAACGGCTGCTGACGGATGTTTGTTAGAACGTAACTCTAGAACGGTTGAACGCGTCTGTATGAAATTTGGAATATACATATATAAACACTGCTGGATATTGGCAAAGGCCTAAATCCAGCAGTGGGCAGACCAAAGCTGATGGTGATATAATTAATTTCAAACAGGTAAAATCTTTTACTAAATAAAGACATTTTAAAATGCATATCCATTATTGATTTCACACGGATGAATTAGCGAGCGACAAGTATATATCTTCAAATGGAAAGCAATTATTATTTTAAACATATATATATATATATATATAATTGCAATTCTACTAAACTAGCAGATGACTCTTCGAATGTACTCTGTGCATCCAGAGTTTTCTTACTCTTACTGGTTTTATTACTCGTGTCAGAGAGCGGAAGCTCGGTATCTGCAGTATATTCCTCATA
>JAODUI010000012.1:1624143-1645263 GCA_027563995.1 Papilio gigon | reverse complement strand
AGCCCCCGATGGGCTCGAAACTAGTCGGTACTGACACCGAGTTGCACGTGAGTTAAGCCGTTTTATAAGTTATATATTTTCTGATACTTAAAATGTAATTATCGCTTTATAAAACGTGGTATTTTAGATTAAGTGGTGTTAACATCTATTTATGTATATCCAAGTTGAATAGAAACGAATTTTTCTTAAAAAAAAAAAAAAGTAAGTTCGTACTCAGACCTTGTTAGTTGAGCAAAAGACATTTTGCTGTCTGGAAGTTTAAGTAACTGTGAAAACTTTACGCGAACTGAATCGCGAATGTTATCTCGAAATACGACTGGAATTCTTAATTTAGATTATACACCTACATAAAAACATATTTTATCAATGGCATAATGTGTTTTCATTCCATCTTAATTTATTATTTAAACAAAACACTTTTCATTCTCAACATCTATATTTTGGTTGGTCAAAATGACCAACCAAAATATACACTAAAGCCTAGCAAATTTTACTGGGCACTTTTAAGAATTGACAATATCGAAAGAAATTGTCATTCTTCTTTTTCTTCAAAAAAAAAAGCAATATGGTAATGTAGATGACATGTGGTTTGCACATATATACCAACTTGATAATGTTGGTAAATTTACAGAAATTGTTGGTATTAGAATTAGTGATGGTACAACTTAGAACCAACTGCATACAAAAATGCAAAAAGCAGATTGTCACAAAACTATGCTATATGGAAATAAGATGACTTTACATGGAACTGCATTTATTATAACCAGCGGTTAACTATTGTTCTAAGATCAAACACAATTCATAATCAATATAGAGATAAACTTGAAGTGTGACAATTTCACATTCATCCCTTTGTTAATCCAGAAAAAGAAGTATAAAGTTTTTGTTTCAAGTATTTGTATATAGATTCCGACCAAACTGCTCTCATATATATGATTTAGTCACATGATATAGTCTATTGATACTCCTTATAATGAATTTCAGTGAAACAAAGAAAAACTCATAACCTATTTTAACTTGTGTAACTATTTGTATCTATTAAAACAACTGAAGAAAACAGAATTTTTCTTTGTCTGAATGTACTTAATAGTAATATGTTCAGTCTCGAATATTGTCAACATCTATACACATCTTTACATAAAACTACTGTTACTTGGAAATTATAATGTTATCATGTATGAAATATATTGATTTCCTGTTATCTTTCATGACTAATTATTGTATTATAACAAATCAACTAAAAGCTGTTTATTCACAAAACTATTTAAAAGTTTAAAGGAAAATTTGAAATATAGGTCCTGTGGTACTTTCTGTAACCTGGCTATCTATTTTCGATTAGAATTATTTGCAATTTATTGCAAAGGATAAATCACCCGTAAGTGCTGACCTACACTTAATATAATGTCTCTTGATTATGTCTCTTTTGTTATGTCAGTGGTAAATAAAATAAAAGAAAAAATACTGTGAAATTAAATCATACAAATAATAATATGTTTTATTCGTGCAGTTCATTTTATGTGCGTAAAGGTTTTAATAACAGTGCAAAGTTTTATGAAATAATTATTAAACTTTCTTAAATTTTCAATAATAAACATCTAATACTATAATAAAAGATGATCACAAAAGTTTTTTTTTTCAAATACATACGCGTATTATTAGCAAATTGCATATATATTGATGAACACGATAAACACAAGTGATTGCGCACCTGTAAGATTGCAGATTTCTTTATTTATTGCCAATGCAAAACCAACTTACCTCGCCTATTGAAGGGACGAACCCGAACGGCAACTTTAATCTTATCCGATGCCATTTTTACACTTAAAATACACAGATATATTCAAAACACAGCACTTTACACATTAAAGTTTAATAAATTATTGCACATATTCACCCATATTCTAAAACAACAAAATTCATTATTTCACGTTATGTTCACGACGGTTCCCGAGTTGACACTGTTCGCCATGTTGTTTTTTACGTTAGTGTAGTGATGTGATATCTAGCTTGAGTAGAATTGTACAGTTCCGATAATTCCGGTTTTCAATTTTCGTTTTTTTTGTCACCATTATTTACTTTTTATTTAATGGAACATTTTAGGAGTGCATTGTTTTCTAATAAAGTAATAGTTTTTTCTTTCATATGAAACGTCAGTAAAGTAGTTTACTGTTCGTGCAAATTCATTACTACTTGTTGAAAGCTAATTAATTTTTTACATAATTATTAATGATGCAATATTAATAGTAACAGGAAAATTACCTTGCATTAGAAATTACTTTAACAACTTGCGTTAACCCGTTTAAAAGTTCTAAATAAAATTATTACAATGTTATCTTTTTTCATTACCTATTTGTTTTTCAGGCAACACTACAACAGCCCGGAGTTACATCAAAATTCAAAACTTCAAAACATTGTTTATTTATTGACAAATGACAAGTCATGACATACTACATTGAAAGTTGAAATAATCATCAGAACCAGAATCACTTAGAATTTTAAACTGATTCCGTACCGAAAGTAGCAAATGCAATTGCAATACTTTTGACCGATCTGATTTTAAATTTAAAAGGCAATAACTTGATAATCATTAGATTTTAAGCTTTACGTAAGATACTTTAAGACCATACTATATTTTATTTGCAGAACTAAACGACTATGGCTACAGATCCATTATTTGGTTGGGATTTAACTTTTAAGACTGTTGAAAAAGATGTTAAACGCAAATCCGACATTCTTATAGCTTTTATTCATTGGAACCTGACTAAAAGAGGTTTTAGAACTATTGGAATAGGAGATGAGGTAAATTTTTTTTACTGTTGACTATCAAACATGTCTGCTTCATAAACTCACAGTTATTTCTTTTCGATTTTACAGAGGACTCTAACAGGCGAAGAAGATAAATCTGAACTTCTTCCAAGTGGTTGGAATGATAAGGACAATTATACATTAAGATACATTTTGGAAGAAAAACTGTATATTCTACATGGAATCAACACTGATGGCAATCTCATCATCAACCTATTGGTAACTTTCATTTGATATACATAGGAATAAGCTAAAATTTACTAGAAGTTGTCTGTTCTCTTCACTGTTTTCTTTTATTGTAAAAATATAAATAAGATTTTTTTTTAAACTTCAGTAAATAAGAATACATTGAAATTAATATTTAAAAATTTTACAGGATATAGATATCTATTTCAGTTGATTTATTTGGATTTTTTTAATCATTTCATTAGCAACATGATTTTAGAATCATTATCATCATCAGCTCATTACATGTCCCCACCGAGGGGCTCAGAGCCTACCCTATTATCAGGGGTAACTAGGCCATAGTCAACCACGCTGGCCCAGTGCGGATTGGTTGACTTCGCATATATCTTTGAATTTCTTCACCGATATGTGCAGGTTGTATCACAATGTTTTCCTTCACCGTAAGAGCGTCGGATAATGTACATATGCAATTCGAAAATAGAAAAACACATTGGTACATGGCGGCGATCGAACTTGGACAATGTCGAGTACGGTCCAGTCCGGTCAAGCGCTTAACAACTGCACCACCGACGTTCTTTACGATTTTAGAATACTCAAAAAAAATTATAGTTTCATTTTCAATTTTTTAGAGATCAGAAGATCTTGTGGTATCGAATTTGGCTGTCAACATTGAGGAATCTATACAGTCAATGAACGGGAATATTGATAAATTGATTCCCAACCACAAAGATCTTATGTATAACATAAAGAGAGACCTTATTGACACAATCACTCAGAGATCAACTACAACTGTTCAGACACAAACAACCAGAGGTGAGTATATTATAATTAATTAAATTTGCTCTTCAAACTAGATAAAGAGACTATTATAAGGCTGACTTGATGTTAACATTGGTAGACCGGCTTAGTTGATACATGAAAAGAATTCATGACCAGTGCTTTACTACATTTCACCCAAAAAAAAATAAATGTAATACTAGTTATAAAGTGGACATTAGAAGCTTTTTCATAGGATATAGTCACAAGCTTGCTTAATCTTCAATACTGCTGCCTGTCACAAATTTCAAACTGGAGACCACATTACATGATGGAGACACATTACCAGTGGTGCGTCTTTTGAAGCATAAAGTTTCATTCATTATACCAAGTTACTGATGAATGTATTTCGAAAATTGCAGACTGCACTTCCGTGCAAAGCTAGACTTCCGTCTGCAATTTTCAGACGGAAGTCTAGCTTCTACGTCCTTGCTATAGTTCACAAAACCTAAAATATCACTAATTTTTGCAATATTTAAATTTCAGATAATACAAATGACAGGAGGCTTGAGAATGATCCATTGAGAGTTCCTCCTCGACCCTTACCATGTGTCAACCCAGATAACCACAACTTATGGTTTGTTACATGTTATAGATAATTTTTTTTATACTGTAATTTACATCTTGCCCCAATTTGTGAGGATACGTTGTCATTTGTTATAGTATTTACTTCTTTTTATATTCCAGGGAATTACCATCAGCCCAACTTCCTAATGTGGGCCGATCAGATCTGGATCCTTTTGCGCCTGGTGCTGGTGGTATGATATTTAATCCATTTGGACCTCGGAGAGATATTGAAAATCCCGGGTTGGGTATCCCAGGAGGTCTCCCAAGGTATTTTTAGATCAAGTGTAATTCCTACCTATTAATTATATTGTTCGAGTTCCGTAGACATACATTTATTTAAGAATAATTTTGACAAGGAAAATATCTAAGCTACTTGATCTCATCAGCTTATTAGCTGACTGTGTATTTTATCGCACGAAATGCATGACTGAATATATTTTATGGTGTTTTGCTTGTGATAACATTATGGCATAAATGTTGTAGAGGAGCAGTGCCGCCAGGAGCTCGTTTCGATCCATTCGGTCCGCCGCCGGGCGCCGGGCCCGTACCGGGTCGCCGGCCACCGCCCGATGCCGATCATTTCCCTCCCCCTGGCTTCAACGATAATATGTTCATGTAAACATCTCTACTATGTATTTACGGTGGTTCTAAAATATGGGGAACAAATAAAACTGTTTTGCTATGTTGCCTAGCATTTTATTTATTCTAGATAAACAAACTAGGTGGTAACCATTACACCATATGAACTCAAAAACAACAACTTTGAATGATGAATTTTTATGTTTTGGTTGATTTGATTAAAGAAAACAAAGCTATTTTTACAAAAAGTAATATTTGAATTAAGATATATTTTTCCTTTTCCTTTTCTTTAAATAACAAATTAAAATTCCAACAATACCTTACCAAATTATTATTAAAATATTCAGTAATTTAAAAACTCGTAAAGAGAATTTTATTCTATATAAACAATCAAAAATGCACTATATCTATGCTGCTGTGATTCTATAAAAAAACTGCTACTTAAACTGTACTCAATCAATTGAGCACTAATTATAAAATAATATAAGTTACTAAGTATCTTTTTGCATCACAAATGTCATTTTTGGTAGGAATTATTAATGTTTGAGGGCAAGCTGAATTGTTTTTTCATAATTGGTAACATTAGGTGGCAGTTCGGCAATTTTTTTGTGCGAGGCACACGTTTTCCGCGTGTGTGGTGAATTTTGTTGGCTGTTCACGGCTGCATCCGTTCAATTTTTATTCAATGTGTATGGCTGTGGAGGTAAGTAAATACGTAACTCTTACTTAAAATGTCTAAATACCTTTGAAATTGCTCAATGTAACTAAAGAAGGTCGCACCCTCCCATCAATATCGTACGTCACCATGCAGGCGTTCTTAGATTTTTCTACTATTAGTGAAACTTACTTTAATATTCAAAGTATTTACGTTTATAATATAATACTTGACGACATATTTCGGTATTCTTCACGAATTGTATGAAACATTTAATAATAACCTAAGAAATGAGCACACCTACTTACGTACGTGTAAAACTTCACTTATAATGGAAGCACATAATTTATTTCTAGTATGTGCCAAAAAATCCGCACTTAAACCTTGGTAAATATATATAATATATATCGCGGTCACACGCTTATAAAAATATCCCGGGCGAAATTCCAGGAGATTAAGTAAGTGGAATAGATTTAATCAGAATGCATTCAATGATTTAAACAATGTAATCTTTCTCTGTAATACCCCTCATAAGGAATTAAGTTTTAAATCTCTTCATAACCTGTGAACACTGGTGTAGAGTAAAAATGAGTGAGAACCGCACACTATAAGTGAACATTAAAAAATTAATAAAAGATGCTTTTTAGGTTTTGTACACAAAAGATAAATCCATAAACCGAAAAAAAGATTAAATAAAAACTGTATTAAGAATGTAAATTGTTGAAACATGGGTTAAATAAAATCTATGGTTGCTTCTACCTGAACCTTTTACAATCTCTTTTGTTAGTTTTCATAGGACAAGTTTTTGTGACTTTCCTTTACCTTTGTTATAGTTACCTTGGAATTATACACAAGGTTTTCACTACAGGTTTTATTGTTTATAAACAATACTATGTTCAACACACTGATTGTTTAAACTTTGAACTACATATAGATTTAGCAACCATATTCTTACTTTATTGTATTGAGAAATTGTCGTAAACAAATTGTTGCACAATATTTAAAATTTGTTTACAAAAAAGTAAAATTCATCAGGTTAAATACTTACAACATACCCCTTTTGTGTATATACTGGTTTAAACATAGGAAATTATGAAACTATAGTTTGCACAATGACCTTTCCTTTTCTTGTTTTATCATAAACTTTATCTTGCAATGCAGAAATATATTTTAAACAACTTTTATTTGACATTGAAATTATTATTATGTTAGTGAATTGAGTTTTTAACTATACATAATATGAACATTGAGGAATACATATAGTGCAAACTTTGTAATACCTTTTAAGGATTTTGTGTAGATATAGATATGAAATTTGAAATTTATTTAAAGTAAGGCATAAAAAGCTAATTTTAATTACAATCTATTGTATTCTAAATTGGCTTGACCAATTTATAAGTTATTTGAATTAAATTGATGATACAAGTGTCCCGACAAAGCTACAGTTTATTTGAAAATTTATAAATGACTAAACTTCTTGCACTTAGTATAAGAACCCATTCATAATGTTTAAAGTAGTTACATTATTACATGAGTCATATTAAAGTCAACTAACTGATAACCTTAGTTTGGGATGTTATGACGCTCATGATAGTAAAATGATTTAATATTAAACGATAGTGTCCAAAGAAATTAATATGTTGGACTAATAAAATTGCTTTTGGGCCATAGATACGTTTGTTTTTTAATTTCGAATCGACTGAAATCTTTTTAAGGTTATTTGAAAATGTCTGTGGTTTCTAATACAGGTTTTTTTCTTTTAAATATTTATATAATAGGGACACAGTTTTAAGTGTATTAATGCGAAATATTCAAAAGGGCCGCACAAAAATTAGCGCGGGCCGTGGATTGACGACCAATGCTATGGAGTAACAACAGTCTTAATAACGTGGTTGTAAGGTTCGTTAGTAATTCGAACATCGACTAAAGTAATTTGTATTAGAAAAGGGAACAATGTCTCATTCAAAAACAATTGAAAAACACTATTAAATAAATATTGAATTTTGGGTAATTATATTTTATACAACTATGAGGATTCAAATATTCAATATTTATGAATTAATAAAATATAAAATAATAACAATCTCCTGTGGCTAGCAGGAGAAGGCGCAGAAAAGGCGATGTCGACGATCTCTCGTGTCGGAAGCAAAACCCACTTCGGGTCGCTGCGCCAGCGGAGTAAGTGAAATATAAATTTTGTCATTGTATTCTTTTTAGTATTTATAATAAATATTCTATATTTAAATATGTTTCTGTGTAATTTTACAAAACGTGACAATCAAAACAGTTTTAGTGACTATGATGAGGACAGAAGTGATGTAAAAAGTTTGTGTGGAAGGAGAGAATTTTAATACAGATAATAAAATAATTTTAACTACAGCATGTTTATAATGTTTAGTGTCATCGTGTTCTACTGCGAATAAATGGATTGATACTTGTATTTGTACTTTAAAGACAATACAGTAATCCCACTACAACAGGGTTAATCAATTCCGCGTTATAGGAAAACGCGTTGTAAGAAATTTATTAAAAAAAAACAATCAACACCTTTTAATACATACATTTAATTTAAAACGAATTATAAACTGTACAAACTATTATAAACTTCACAGTACTGAAATATGTGAGAAATTTCCGCGTTATTAAAATGCATTATGAGAGTACCGTGTTTTAGGGGATCACTGTATTTATAACTGATCTCTATAGATAGGTTGTTGCTTATAAATTATAACCCTATTTATTCCGAATTGAACGATGTTACTGAGACAATTCTATCCTAGTATTAATAGTTAGTTGGGATTCTCACCACCGCATTATCCTGTGCCGTCAGCGCCAAGATGGCGAATATCAAATAGGCACAAAATACCACGGCTTATATTCTGTTCGTTTATAGAGATCAGAGATATTACATGTGTTTCGGCAGTGGCCAATTAATTGTGAGATACTATCGTGTAGTTACTAATTGTATGTTTTGTGGACATAATCATATAAGAGATACAAGTAAATAAGTTATATACTAAATTAGTTGGAAACATGTAATGTAAGCTCTTTTAAATATTATGAATGATTTTCATTTAATCTTTTTTTGACTTTATATCTTTTTGATTACTTTTTTGTTGGAACACAATTATTCTCGACCTTCAATTATTTAAAAGATACCTTGTTTTTTTATTTTTTAATTTTACGAATCTTGATAATTCGCCTCGGGCCACAACGCCCCTCATACCCCACAAAAATAGACTTGCTTTGAGTTAAATTAATTTATCAATTATTTTCATATACTTTCATATTTCTTTCTAATAATTGTAATAAACTCTTTTTTTATATTCTCATTTAATTCGTGTGATATTATTAGACATTAAAACAATAATAACAGTCGTATATAAAATTAACAGGAAATCCTACCTTTTTCGGAGCCATACTAAACCTCTAAAGCATCAAACGAAGCACAAAATTCCGAAAAAAAAAAACAATAAATCTTGCAAATTGCTACGTTTGTAATAATAGTTTCAAGAATTGACAAATGTATCTGACAAAATATATTCGTTACGAAATTGTAGTGCGCGCGCATAGCTCCGTTGCCATGGTTACGGAGGGAGACTCCCTAGGACCTCGGTGCTCATCCCGAGGAACGCTTAGCTTTCGTACGTCGCTTGCAGTCGATATTCGTGCTGGACGCAAAAATAAATTTATACAGTAATTTGGACACTATTCAACGTAAGTATGCATTATTTCTAACTTGTATCTCCTTATCATATTTATAGAGTTAATTTGTTTTGATATCGTATATTGTATTACGAGGATAGTGGCTCGTAAAGGTCACCAATCGATACGTCATACAGTTATCTAATGCTGACTAATAGAGGCATAGCTGTTAGAGATAACATGATTTTAGGTAAGTAATGACCACTTTGTTACAATAAAAAATTGTAACTTGTATTTTCATGATATCCTTCTCGTTTTATAAACAATGTTATTTTAAATTTTTTTGCGCCTGCGTAAAAGATATTATAATTCAAGATTAATTCCTTCCATGTTTAAAATTTAAAAAAAAAACACATGGTTTCTTTTATAGCTCGCGATGACACAAAGCTAGAACAAGTTGACATATGTCTTTTTTTTTTCAAACTGGTATACTCTGACTAAATATACGTAATAATACTTTTTAGGCTATTTATTTGCTGTGCTAGTAAAAGGCTCTTGTTTTATTTTATTTATTTTTATTTTTCGTTTTTTACAAGATAACACTTAGATATTAGTTTTTACAGATAGGTTTACATTAATGAATAATCTCGGAGAAGATAATAAAGTACAGTATTAATAAAAATGAGAAACACAGAGAAGAATTTAAGCAACCAAAAATTGCATTGCTTCGATCGTTTACAATCACTGCCAGCCTGGAGTTGAATAGGTCGATATATTGGCTCTGACTTAATAGTGTATTGAATTGTCTTTGAATTTATAATGTCAGTTGTAGCCTGTTTCAATGTAAATGTGATTTTTACAATGATCATTGGCTGACGATAATTTATTGTATAATGATTTATTTTAGGGATATTGTGTTGTTTAAATTAATGATAAAGACACGTCATTTTTTAATTAGTCTGTGATACAATTTTTGTCTATGGTAAAATTGTTTAGATGTTTGAAATTTCTCATTCTATTAAATTTGGTTATACACGTTGTTTACTGGCCAGTAAGTTTCGTCGTTATTTTTCCATTAACAGACAATTATAGAAAAAACGTTTTTTTGATAATGCTTTGATTCTGTCAATTTTTTTCAGTAGCGGTTGGTGAATCCATCAAGCTGGCGGGTAACGTGGAGATCCGTGTGGGGCTGCTGGTGCCGCTGCAGCTGGAGCGCGAGGACAGCGGCATTGACAGCGAGGATGCCGCCTGCATGCCAGGAGTACGATTCCCCGGCGGGAACAATGTAAGCTGACAATAGATGACAATTTGTTTTTATAAATACTTATTTCCATTGAATTAAAATAAACATAGAGGTTATTAAACTTTATAGTGGCTTTTAAGTTCGTATAACAGTTCATATGAACGTAAAGGGATAGAGGGCGAGAGGACTTACGCTAGAGCCTACGAAGCGCCCCCTTGCGGAGACCTTCGTTTGTTAACGATAAACATTTTGAATCTCCAATATTACAGGTGGCGGACTCAAGCAGCAGCGACGACGAGTTTATTATGGACCCGGTCCGCAACGAAAGGAATAATATGGTACTATTAATGTTTATTTATTTGTTAAAAGGATGAATAACAGATATTTATAGACCAGTCAATGATAGGTCATCACAGATAGAAACATTGTACAAAACTAATATTGCGCGAACTAACAAAAGGAAAATAAATAAAAAAAAAGTAAACAGCGTGAAAAAATAACCGAATTATAGTAAAAAGAAAACGAATTACCTTCATTTGTGATAACTTTTTGACAACAAAGAAATTACGATAAAAAGCCTGCCTTATTGTAGTAGGCGTTGAATGAAAAATGTCAGTATCTAAATTTTTTGAATGTTTATTTATTTTATGATTGATTAATTCCCAACAATATGAATAAAAAAGACAAACCATGTAATTCATATTACCTGTATAATTTTTAGAAAAACATCCGAGAGGCGTGGATGGATCTCATCGGTATGGATTACCCAATGAGGCCATTAGTGCGACGCGAGATCTCTGTCAACATTCAGACGACTGAGCGCAGCAGTCCAGACCGGTCGTCTCCACCCCTCTACGAGGTGGAGCTCACCGCGTCCGATGAAGACGATGACACGTCCAACGTAGAAGTTGTCATACCGATAAACACTCATCAGCGCAGGCAGGCATCCACTGCGGAATTATTACTTCAAGTCTTCTTTGATATAATCTGTTGTCTTCCTAACCGCCTCCCACTGTCATAAATTAACGAGTTACAAGACAAATTCAAACGCCATTAATGTCCATGGGTATCTATGTTCACCGTTGTGTCCCAGCTCGTTTATCCCTTACTTCTTTAAAACAATTGAAAGAGTTTTCATTTCCAATAGTGTTAGTTATACCTAAAACTATGAATATTTCGTAAAAAAAAGTTTCAATATTACTTCAAAAACCCTTTACAATTTGTCAAAATGTTCGATGAGAATAACTAAACATGAATGACTTAAATGTGCATGTATTTCTTATAAATACAGTAAGACCGAGAAGATAGAGATGACAGTTAAAAATTTGATTCATTAATTATATCTTATCGACATATACTTGGTGCCGTATGATACCCCTTGTCTTGTGGCCAGTTAACAATATAAAATAAGTACAGTCGCGTCCGCGGTGTTCTTTTCCACCATTTCACACAAATTAACGAATGAGTAGCAGAAACATCGGAGTAATAGTAAAAAGTGATTAGTGACGGTTTTTTCTCAATAACATATTAAAAACTGCGTTCTACTGGCTATTGTGCTCGCGTCGTCGACCAATACGTATGGAAAGTTCAACTGTAGCTTCTTCGTGGAACACCGCGAACGGACGCGTTTGTGCGGTAGCCATTTTTTGTATTAAGTGACAAAAATATTACTCTATCCTATCTTCCTGCCTTACCTACCCTGCTTGAGTTATTTGTGGGCATAGTTAACAGTTTAATTGTTTATTATTTATATGACTGTACTTACTCAAGAATAATTTATTGTTATTTTGCAATTTTGTTAAAGAAAGTAATGTCAGGGTACATTTCAAAGATTATTAATATTTTAACTGCGATTATGAATTTAATTGTATATCCTATAAAATTCTGTTGATTAATACGGTATCGCTGTCGCAGTTAACTTTGAATTCAAAAACATCTTCTTTTTACCTTGGAATAGTTAAATAAAGTCAGTTTTATATAGTATAATATATTCTTGGAAATAATATTTGGTCTATTGATAAAAACATAGGCCTAAATTTTAGACAGGATCTAATACTTGCTTTTTGTTTTTTGTGTTTTGTTTGATATTTAGATTGTCGTATGATAATGTTTGGTTAAAAAGTGTTCAATTGTTTAAATGTAAATTGATATCCAAATTTCTTATAATCTTCGACTATTTTTACAATAACCGATGAAATATAAATGAAAATTAATGAAGGATTACGAATATCAAAGTTGGTTTACTATAATTTTTATTTTTGCCATTTAAGAAATTATGTTACTTAGAAAATGTTGAAACTTCTATGTAATTATTTCAAATTATTAGAGAATAAATAAACAAAAATCGTCAAAGGATAAGTTCAAGTTGAATTTAACTTAAAATATATTTTGCCAAATTCCCGATGACAATGTATATAAATTTGAAACTACGCAAAAATTAACTTTTAAAAGAGTTCAACTCTTATGAAATAGTCTTGTATTACATTCAATGAAAAAAAAAAGTTTTAATAAGACATAAAACCATATGGAATTATTTATAAGTTTGACTGTGCTACAACAAAAATGAAACGATTTGAAAAGTTGTGTTTTACAATATTTTTACGCCCACAATACGATGGGACATCAGATGAATGGTCAAGCACAGATAAAAAAAAACGTAATTTTTATTTCCACATACGTAATTTCAGTCAATTAGAAGTGTTGTTCTTTGTATGGAAGATAAATCATGTCAATAAAATTGATTATATAAAATATATGTATATATATTATTGTAACTAAATCTAATTTACAACATGTAACACTGGACGTATTTTATTGTGATTTTTTAATTTAACAAGACTGACTCGGCCAAATTGATTAAATCAATTTAATTAAATTTTACTATTATAACTCTAAGAGCGATTTATGATTTGTAAATATTATTTGTTTTTTATGAAAATTCGAATAAAATTAAAATATAACATTTGATAATATTTAATTACATTTCTAACATTTAATTATTTCATTTTATTTTAATTTGAATCTAAGTTAACTCAATTATATATGGCAATGGAGTAATTACAACATTACGTGACTTTTTATTCGCTTATAAATAACATTATTTAATGCAAAATAAAATATGTATAGATGTATTCTAAGACATTTGTCTAATAAGTGTAATTATTTTTATAAAAAGTTCTTAATGTTAGAAAAATGTCGACAAAATGTTTCAAAAAAAAAAAATTATAATAGTCTAAACGTAAATCTGTTAAATATTTATTATAAATAACAATTAACTATGATGTAACTACATTGTTTGAAATCTTTGATTTTACTAAAAAAAACATACTAAAAAACAACTAGTTGAACCCCCGACGAGTCCGAAACTAGTCGGTACCTACACCGATCAACATGTGAGTTAAGCCGTTTTGTTAGTAATTTATTGAAATGTCTCAGATAAGTTTAGTAATTGTTTAGCCAATATTAATTCATAACTTAATAAAGTATCATATTTGATGTTAACAAAATCTTTTTAATTGTTGCAACTTTATAGAAACAAAGTATGTTATTAAAATGAAAAAAAAAACAGAGTATAATATGGGTTACATTTGCGTAATTGTTTGGTATTGGCACCGACTTGTTTTGTGCCCATTTAAGGTTTTCAGGGTGTGGAACTCGCGGCTCACCTCTCAGACAGGCACAAGTCGGTGCCGACCCCACATAAATATGTCCTTTCAGGTTTGGTTTATAATGGTTTTTAACAATGTCACAAGAAAGTGTAACTTAATACCAAACTATATTTGAGTTGTGTATTGTAAAGGAAAAATGTTTTAATAGTCAATATATAGTAATTAAATATTTCCTCCTAAATAACTCGTTTTTCTTGACTAATGTCCAACCTCTCCAAGATATATATAGTAGAATTCAATGGAAATGAGAAATAATAAATATAGTATAGAAATAATATTACCAAGACATTGTTGACCTGTAGGAGCACTTACTATTTTTATTTAACTCATGCAGGCAAATTTATTTGACAGGTAGTTAATGTGGTCACGGTTGTCCAAGTAGGCTTGTATATGAAGTTATATTTATATTGCTTGCAAATATCCTTTTTTTTTGGTAACGAGGGGGAAATCTTCAAAAGTTACCCTGCCTTCTGGGGTAAAGGCAGGGTTATATGAGATTCATACTCACTAAAACCCCCTCGGTGGCCATCCTCAAGTCCGAGGGCCGAGGCCGTGGACACGCTTGCAAATATCCTACTACTACGAACTGACAACTAAGTAATGCTACTCAATAACAGATGGCGCTAATGTTAAAATATTACCAGTCTAAATTAATGATTAATAAAAATATGAAAAATCCAAGAGAATTATCAACATAATAAAAAAAATGTTTAAATTATTGAGGACAAAATAATAATTGAAGGTTTTTAGTTTCTAATATGATCTAATCTTGTCGGTCAGATTTAACGGCAACAAGAAATGTGTCAGGGGACATTGTCATCCATCAATAGGCTCCGTTTCGGCACTGAGCTGTCGTGGAGGGAACGTAACCCGGCTCAAGAGAACGTTTGTTGCATTTTTATGAACCCGCCATTTTTATTCGAATATTCTCTGAGAGATCTTTCAACGCTAAATCGATGTTCCGTTACATTGGTTTTAAAACAAGAATACAGTTACAAATATTGGACCGCAAAATAACTTTGGTTATATCGTACGGTAAAGTTAGAGAGGAAAAACAATAAATTATTTTACATTCATTTTACAATTTTGTTCTTTATCCATAACTGAATATAAAGATATATTTTATTGCATACACATTGTAACTGGAAATTACCGTAATAATCATATCGCGTTTATGTGAGTTTTATTCAGATGCTGTTGTTTCCACATTTGGTAATAAGCGAAATAATTGAATATCTCTATTAGTAAACGTTAACAATTTACATGTACATTAATTTTTATATAATAAAATTTATATATAAATGTATTGTTGTTCGTTAGTCTCGCCAAAACTCGAGAACGGCTTACCGTACTCCCGTGAACGCCTTAAAAATAGCCCTTTTCCATTTCCCATACAAGCGTTTTTTTTTCCGTTGAGGAAATGTTTTTTTTTTGTATTTCCTTAATAAATTCAAAAATTCAAATTAGCTGATGATGATGATGATATATTAGCTGTTTAAATTACATTCCGTGAGATATGCATGGAATAGAAAGAAGCGAAAACGAAAGGACTCAAAGACTTTCGTTAGTTTGGTGGCAGTTGTCCAAAAGTCAAATTTATTTTTTCATTATACTAACACGAAAAATGAAAACTTTGTATTTATTTTTGAAAAAAATGGCCGAACGAATGAACGTAGAATTACATATATTAAAACGTTCGCTGCGGCAACCTTTCCGTTCTCGCGGTACGAGATGTTATCGACCCGCTCCATCACTAGACGTTAGGGCGAAACGCGGTCTATTAGACCCCACCTCCCATAACAAGTTTATGACCTCGTACCACAGAGAAGTACATGTTTTTCTTTGCCGAACCACAGGGAAGTTGCATTGATGATTTAGACCTCGTTTCGTAGCGAACGTGTTAAGTTATCAGTAGCAATGGTAACAACACGTCAAATAAGATGTCAGTTTTATTAATTGTGCGTTCGCCAAACCTTTTCATCGCATCGTTAACATGCTAGAAATCTTATTTAACTGTACAGTTGAATATAACGATTTACCCATAATTTTATAAAGCCCGCGCACACCTTCATTTTAGAATTAAAATTATATTCCGCAGCATGTATCGAATATACGCCACAAAATAATAAAAAAAAAAAGTGTAAACTATGTTTTGCGCATAAAAGCTTACACTTAAATATTTCAAAAGCGCTGAACGCGTCGATGTATTTGAATAGAGCTTTGAAACTTCTAAATGGTTTAGATAGAATGTTTTGAAATACATACAAATGAAAATATAGGTAAAGTAAACAAAAAGTACATCTACTAGTCCGCAAAACGGGAAAGCTCAGTTTGTAGGCTCTCTGTCTTTTGTTTTTCGTCCTAATTGGTGTCAATATATCGTCTTTAATGTACCAGAACGGCTAGGAACTTTTAATGGTAAATGCTAGACAAAGCTATAGGCCGCCGATTTGATACTTAAAAAAACCTGTTTTGTTACTACTATTAGCTTGGATCATTTAGTAACTTGTTACATTACATGAAATATAATAATTGACGACTGGTAATTTAAATACAAGTTCTCCGGCAAGCAATTAATGAAACGATGAAGATTTGTCGAGTATAAAATAATAAGAGGCGCCGCGTAATCTCTGAATCGGATCGTAGTAAAGGTTTATTATCATTTCTAAAGCGTCCGGCGCACACGTGAAGGCTTTAATCGAGTATGGGTTAAAGCGGGCGCTAGAGGCTGAATGGGCGCGGGGCGTCGGCGGCCTGCCTGCCGAGCCGCCAGTCGCGCCTCGAGCCCCGGAGGGGCTGCACGTGTCCCAGCTCCCGCCTCGCGACTTATGTAACCATCCGCACGGTGAGTCCGCAGCCTCCGCGCCACTGCCCCCCCGATCGACCCCCGGGCCGGCCCACGCGCGCTTATCTGCCGCTACCCCGCCAGCCCCTCGGCCGCCTCGTCTCATATCGACTGATAACTCTCGACGGAAGCACCGTCGCCCCGCGTTGTGCAATAACCGTCAGCTGAGACGTGACATAATCGATGCAGTAAGTACCGGTGCTCGTTCGTCGCTCAGTGCGGCTCCGTGGACTACTCCACTCGTATGGCATGCGAGTGCGTTATATAACGGGACGTCAGCCCAGGTGGCCGCCGCGCCGCCGACACGCGCCCGCCAGGACCGAGATAAGCCCGCTAAATTATATTACAATCTTGTCTTCGAGCATCCTAACAATCTTACTTCTACTCTCTTAACTTGCACTCTTATTGCATCGTAGAAAATTTATAAAAAAATAACTTGATGGCCTTATAATACACATAAACAAGTTAAAGTTTAGAGGCTTTTTTTCTATTTTTATCGCAATTTTTAGATTCACAGGTTATGAGAAAAGCATAAAGATTGTATTCCTCAACAATCAGCAACAAAAAGTGTTATTCTTATCAAAATTGATAGATTGATTTTTAAGACAGGAAGCTCTTAACTGCTCTAAGTTTATGTTACACTATGGTAAAGCAAAGAAAAAAAAGTCATACGTAGTAATTGAGTAAAGTAGATACTATTGAAGATAATTACAAAACGTTATTGAAGACTTTCGACACTGACCCGTATTAGGGCGTTGTTATAAATGAGCAAATAACAAGAACAGACGTTAACGGATGAATTGACTTAACTCATATGTAAATAGATTGTCAGTATACGTAACAATGCGAGCTTGTACTCAAATATTAATCACTACAATAGTACTGATTTTAATATTTTATAAAACGATTTTATATTACTGATGTTATAATTTTGAAAAAAAAAACAATCAAAACGCTAAGGGATGGATGAATGGATCATTGTTAAAAAGTAACACCAAACGTCTAAAATTTATTTTTAACTAAAAATTCTAGCAATGTAAGAAAACCTTTTTAAAAATTAACCCAGTCTTATTTTTTCTTTTCATCAACTTTACCAGATAAAAAAAAAACTGACAGATTGTTTATTCTTGTACCAAGATTCAAGATTGAGGCCTTAAGAAATATTTCAAGAAAACGAAATGCTCGGATGAGATAGCCCGGGGCGTAATTCAATTATGTATTTTGTTTAATTCTCCTCCGCCGAGATACCTGGAGGTATAATGGGCTATTTTAAAGAAGGCATTTCAAATTAAAACATTGTGTTAAAATTTTCCCTTGATTGACAGGAGGATAAGGTTAAAGTTACCTTCAGTTTTAATTGTATGCCAAAATGTTAACTGTCAGTTAAGTTTAACCCTTAGTTTTTTTAATCTTTAACTTTAAACTGTACCGTTAAACAGTTTTAACTGAACTATCTGATCGCTCAGTTAACGCTGACGGTGTGTAGCAGGCTTTAAAAGGTATGGATAGTCTGTTTAATATAGCCTTGTTAGGAAGTAAACAGCTTGATAGTTTTTGTGTATTGTTAAAGACGTATAGTCCACTATAGTCTTATATCCCTATATAAGACATTAAACAGACTACCCATACCTTTTAAAGCCTGCTACACACCGTCAGCGTTAACTGAACGATCGGATAGTTCAGTTAAAACAGTATAACTGTACAGTTTAAAGTTAAAGATAACAACGTTCCCTATTGTTACATTTTCTTTTAAGATAAAGTACAGAGATAAATAAATATTGTTTGTACAAGTGGCATCGGGCCGCGAGAAGGTTACACTCGATCTACACAGCCTTTTGTGCTTCAAAGGCCTACAAAGGTCAGCCACCGCGTGTATAGATAGAAGAATTTGTTTAACATATTTTTAATTTGCGATGTAACTTAAATAGTACTTCGTTTATTATTTCGTTTAAAAATACGTTATAAAGACGTCATTTGTTTTTAGCGAATGAAAATGCAAGTAGAAATAGGGACATGATCGCTGCCCCTAGATAGCCGTATTTGCAGTTACATTGGCAACCTTTAACGCGACCTTACTTCTGCCAAATACTGTTTCCTTTCCGATTCTTATATGAAAATCGTTGGAAGGGGAAAAACATACAAGTTTCGGGCTTAGTCACACACACTTATTAGACAAAACGTGTGTGTGTGTGCGTGTGTTAATGGTGTATATCATATTATAAATTCAATGTAACCGTGGGTGTCCACTGACGTAACATAAATATATATATTGACATTACTTCCCACTGGAATCACTCGAGATAATTATTTGTAAAGATGTTTAAGTATGAAAACAAAAAAGCTTTTCAAGTTAATTAACTTTTATTGAACGACAATCGTCAGCGTATACCGGTAATATTGCGATGAGTAGGAAGGCTTTTGTTGTGAGCTTTTGTGTCTAGCATTGGCTGTATACATCGGCTGTCGGTCGCGACACGTTTAGACTTCGAAATGATTTATTGTCGATGCATCATCGACGTCTCGAACGTTCGATGCTCGCCGTTCGGTTGGCAAGTCGAGCGCGAACGATCTCACAATGTTACTTCTTTGTTTTTTATTATCAAAAAAAATATTAGTAGATTTTTGTTAATTTACTAATATTTCTTGTAAATATTCCTTGTAAGCTTGAGCTTGTATTAGGATATGGTCCACGACAATAGTCGAATATCAGGATTGGAACCTACGATCGCTAAATCGGTAATCCATATTCTAACTATTAGGTTATTGGCGCTTCGTTTTGTAAATAATTATTGCTTTTGTTAAGTAATCATTTATTTAATACTGAAATATAATTTACTAGTAGTCTTGTAATGTCATTGTTTGACCTGGGCTAATTGAGTTGGTATTCACAAAAACTTGTTACCATTGTTTGAAATCACTAGATCGGATCTAAATAGGATTGCTTGGTGAGAACATTGTTATTAAATGTACTAATTTATACGAGTAATCAAAATTTATAACTAAACACGTTCCCTGCCAAACGAGGTGTAAATCATACCTACTGCAACTTCCTTGTGGTGCGGAAAGGAAAAACGTGTATTTCTCTGTGGTACAATGAGCATAACTTTGTTATAGGAGGTGGGGTCTAATAGGCCGCGTGTCGCACTAACGTCTAATCACGGAGTGGGTCGATAACACCTCGTACCGGGACGGAAAGTACGCAAAAATTGATTCCGCAGCGAACGTGTTAATATAATTCTAGTTTGCCGTTAATGTTCTAAAATTAGCCAATGTTAGCGGAAAAGGTAGTTACTGAACTTCTCACGTCTTACATGAACTTGTATCTTATTATTTGTTGATGAATTATATTTACGCTGATTATAATTTTATTAGTCGGAATTGTTCCATCAATGCTTAAAAATAAAATATCTATACATCATCATCATCAGCCCTGGTATGCCTACTGCTGGACATGAGCCTTTCCCAATGCCTTCCACAGTAAGCGGTCATCCGCTATTCGCAGATAAAAAATAAATATAAATAGACCATGATAATATGACATTTTTAATGTTTTCGTATTTATAAATTGAGCGCAAATCTTGTATTTCAATTAGGTCAAGAGAGTGATCTTTTTTTATTTCTCTTATACTAATGATTACTTTGCAGTCGTATTCTAAATGATGAAAGCGAGCTGACTAAAGTTAGACTAGAAGAAAATTATTTGGTACTTGTTACGATAACAAATGAAAGAGCAATAAGTGTTTGGGTGTTGACATTGATTGATTTTATTGCACGGGGTCTCGTGTGACTTCATACACGAGCACATACATACGATAAAATAAACTCCGGCTTTGTTTGTTATGATTTTTATTTATTGATTTTTTAGTGAAATTTTAGGAGATTTTTGTTAATTTACTAATATAATTCTTGTAACCATTTCTGGTAAGCTTGATAAAGCTTGTATTTAAGATTTGGTTCAAGACAATAGTCGAATGGTGGGATTCGAACCCACGACCGCTAGATCGGTAGTCCGCACCCATAACCATTAGGCTATTGGAGCTTTAATGATGAGATGGGTGTCAATTGTTAAAATCATTATATCATCATCATCATCAACGGCCCTTGTCTG
>JAODUI010000012.1:1601683-1614706 GCA_027563995.1 Papilio gigon | reverse complement strand
AAACTATCACAATTATAGGAATAGTAATGTAGTCAGATTAAGCTTGTAAGATACTTGAACTAACGCCTAACCCATCTCGACTGTCTACAACGACAGCTACTGCTGTGAGAAAGTTCACGTTTCCCTGACTCTACTCGTGCACCCGTAACTTTGTTAAAGTGCTACCTTCCGCCCTAATCGGACGCATGTAAGTGATGTTTTTGTGTCACCACTAGTCTCTGGAGGCGCTGAGTTTACCGAGGCCGAGAAACGAACGCGGCACATGTGACGAAACCCCGACGAAAGTAGAACACAACTGGGAACGTAAAGTAACTAACCGGCCGGTCGTTGGATATGGTAAATATAAGTGGCGAGAACACGAAATGATGCACTTTGTGAACAGTTACTTTATGCTCGGTTTTGTGTTTTTTTTTTCGCACACCGTTTTTAGACGTTTCCGTAGTTTGGGGCAACACGTATTCGCACGCTTTTCCATCGCTGTTCGATAGTTACCCACTCTATCTTATCAATTCTCTGTGCCGTTCCAGTTTGCGTTATAGAAAGCGGTGGAACACGTACAAAACCGATAAACCCGCGCAAACACTTGCACCTTGTAAATGAACAGTGGAAAGTCATTCTTTTAATTCACTAATTCCATTACCGCCACTGATGGCTCCCGACGCTAAACGTTTAGCCCACTTTCATTTAGAGCTCGCTCGTTGCACGCCGTCATTTCTTTTTATAGAACAAAATAATTCCACTGGTGGGCGGGCGATTGTGTCTATGTTAATTGACAACATGTACGTTTTACTTTAATTGTTACGTCTGCTCTTACTTCATTTCTTCGTGTACACAAGCATTTCGATTATCACGTTGTAGGTGCGGTTTAGTTATTTCTAAATTAGTGTTAATTATACCTGTTTGATTGGCCGACTCAATTAACATGTTGTTTTAATATTTGACCTCGAACAAACATCGATATCATTATTGGGTACGTGTTTTAAGCGACATAGTTTTTTATGTAAATTAATTTAGCACTGTCTGGCTTCCTCGGCGTGGGCTTATGTCATTGCCAATGTCGTTATTTCACGGTCGAAGTTAATAGCTGTGATTATCTTCTCCTTGAGACTTGCTCAAGTTTTAAATGTATTTGAATTATTTGCAATGTATCGGCATACCGAGATACATACAATTGGACTTTGAAAAGGAAAAGTTTTTAGTTTAACATATTATTTAGTAACTTACAATTTATGTTTGTCGTTTGTTAGTTTACGTTTAAACCTCATAGTAGGTTTTTTTTAAACCGCTGCAAAACTAGAACAGTTTTAAATGTATATGTATTATTTATGATTTACAATGAGCATGAGCTTGTATTAGATATTTATTATGAAATATACAGTTTAATGCAGCGTCAGCATTACGCTCGTATAGCCACGTTCTACATATATTCTCTGGGTTGACAAACGCCCATCACTTATTCCATTTAATGTGTAGAGAAATATTTGTAAGTAGTAAATAATTTTCTTGCGTTACGTGTTAAATTATTAAAGACAATACAACCTTCATTGTAGGCTAAGCATTACGTCATTTACAAGTTTCATTTGAAATGTCATTTTCTTTATTCAATGTTCTATGTGCATATTCCTGATGTGACGTATTTGTTCTTCAATTAAAGTTTTATGAAAGAAATTTACTAAAAAAAAATTGTTACATAAAAAAGTATTGATAATTCAAGCTACGGTTTAAAAACTAAAGTTGTATGTACGATAAGTAATTGTTTGTCAAGTAACAATTATTGAATAATCATAAAAACACCGTTGGCATATTAACAAGCGACCTCGACGTTAACTATACGTGTAAAAGGTATTTGTTCCATGAAAAATCACGTAATAATTTCTACAAGTAGTATAAATGTTATAGAAATAAATTAGTCAAAAATCCAAACAACTGTAAATATTTTGACTCAATGTAAGCGATGTTATAATAAACGAGATCAGTAAATCGTTCACCTGTATTGATATACTGGGACTGGATCAAGAGTAACTATGTATGTAATTTAATCGTCACAATAATTAATAGCCTTGGGCTAGAAATATCGACACTTGGGATGAATAAGGTCATTGCTTATTAAGCATAGTCAGAATAGATTAAATCAAAGATACAACGGTTTTCTTCAAAATCTATTAAACTGTTGAATACCCGCATATTCGGATACTAACCCATTCACCACAAACAAGAGCCCCAGATGGACTCGAAACTAATCGGTGCCGACACCGGATGAATACGTAAATGATAGTCTTATTTATTTTTTTGAAAATATTTGCATTAAAACCAGATAATGGGATACAATGTTAATTTTGTGCAGCTCAATCTTCATGATATTGTTTACTCTTGCGAAAATTCCTTCTCCATGAGTAATCGTGTACGAATATCGCGTCATGCACCTGTCCCGGTTATCTGTTGAATCAACTTAACATCAATCTCAATGTAAACATTTCAGTTAACTTGTACAATTCCTTAAATTATCTTGAATTTATTAGATTTAAAAATTACGCCGATGTTGTTGGCCTTTATACGAAATATTTGCAGTCTTTATTAATGTAGGTCGGTCCTACGCATATTTGTTTTTGTTGAACCATTGAATGTTTGTTACTAATATTATATATGAGAAAGTTTGTTTCTTTGGATGGACGTTTGTTGGAATGTATCTCCAGAACGGTTTTATAGATTTAGATGAAAAACAAATGCTTCAGTCTGGTCAATGTGTACTGCCTTAAATAAACGTCAAAGTGAATTCCATTAAAGATTTTTTATGTCATAGATTAGAAAGGGGGTAAAAGAGAGCTAATCAATTCTTTTCCGAACCCTCTCAAGTACTGCGTATATTTCACATAAATAAATATTCAATTTTTAGCAGGTAAACGTATGTCTTGATACGTAAATAACTGTTTGACGCCATCGCAAGTGTCCTAGCATGAACAGGACGCGGCGTGCGCAGGCGCCGTGATTTGTTTATTAACATTGTCGCGAGTGTGATTTTCATTTACGAAAATAGATCAAATACTGCCAGTATTGATGTCTTCGTTTGACCTTGCTATTTCATTTGCGACTTTTTATACAATTTGTACATCTGCATCGACTCGCGTATAGAAGACGTCATGTTTCGGTAAACAAACAGACTGAGTATAGTTGTATATAGTAGTAGACAGAAGGATTAGTAATAACAAGATTAAACTCGTAAACATGTTTTTGACATCTTCATTTAATGTAAAATATATCTATAGTTTAGTGTTTACAGCGTCATCTCAACGTTTATAATTATTGTTTTGAACAAAGCTGTATATCTAGTACGTGACTCAAACACAAGCAATCTCGCAGCCGGACAGCAATAATCCTAGCAGTGCAGACGTGCCGCTGAACCTCTTAGACAAATATGTCGCTTGAGATTACAACGTCCCCACATTTATTTGCACTATAAACTGTTATATATCAAATAAATTAAAATTCAATGCAAAGCTATTATTAGTATAAAGGTTTCTAATAAGAACTTAGATATAAATTAAGCTTTCATAGTAAGATGACAATGTCCAAATACTTTATGGAAACCTACAGTTCGAGTAAGATAGAAATAAAATGCATCGGAGAAGTGTAAATATTGAAAAGATAGAAGCAAATGGTATGTAAAGTAAGACGTAAAGGTAACGAAGTAGTTTCCTAGAAGTGTTGCAACGGCGGCGAAGCACGCTCGTTATACTATTGTGGGACTGACCTCGGCCGACACTTCCTCAAGTGCATCAATATGCTGCCAGCACCTGTACCGCTAGCTCCGCAGACGTGCTTCCTTAGTCTATGATATAACTACCAACGACTAAATTATGAAGTATGTTGAGTCCTAAAATAAAATCCCTACAATTACATTTAATAATCTTTTCTAATAGAGAGTGTTTTTGGTCTTTGGTGCACTATAATTAGCTGCACAAACAAGTCCTCGCAGTCCAAACACAACCCCAGACAATATTGCAACATCTTTACTTTCTATTGCATAATAATAATGCTTCATCTTTTAACAGGACTAATTCAGGCGTGTTTTTAACCGACTTAAAACAAGAGGTTCTCAATTCGTCTGTATTTCTTTTCAATCAAATGATCACACGACTTAGGATTCAGGAAGTTTGTATTAACATAGAAATACAATCATTTCAACTTTGTGTATGTTATTCGATATACCGCTGAGTGTTATAATCGATACTTTGTAACATTAATCAAGGTCATGGAAGTATCAATTATTAACAACGACGTTCATTAGATATGATTATTTCCTTCTATGAGAATATTTTTCTGCGTGTAACTTTTATAGCAATTACGGATCTTTTCATAAACGTTAAATTACTTCCGAAGTTACATTTATAAGATAAAGAATATTTGATGTTAGGTAGGTTAATTTAGTAGTGTGATATGTGTTTATTGTTCGCATTACAAAGATGATTCAAGTCAATATATCACTGGGACTTAATAGCGACAGGGTCAAGCTTGTCGCCCGTAAACCGGGCACAAAGGAAACAAACCAATCAATCAGCCAGCGATATACGAATCGTGAAATTAGTTGGCGCCTTCCCGATAAATGTGTCGCGGGCACGTGGCCCCGATCTGCGTGCGTCTATTGAATTCACATTGTCTGTCCATAACAAGCCCCGCGAGCGGCCAGCCGGCTATTGATAGACTAATAACATCCGCGCTCACATCCGAATGCCCTTGCTTATGCACTGTTTATAGAGCCGTGTGAAAATATTTTCAATCCGTCCTTTGTTATCGATGTCGTCACCCGTTCGCAACGGCCGCGCACTCCAGCCACCTTGGTTATAATCACACGTACATCTTAGCAGAAGTACCTCGTAGCTATAAATTTATCGTCCTACACGTACCGAATCCGCGTAAACTCAATATTCCTTGATAAAATCAATAGAAAAATGAAATGTCAGGTATAATGCAATCAGAAGTAATTTATCATTTCGCCTTTGAAAGGGCGGTTGATTGCACATATTCATTGCACAACTATTTGCAACTATAAAGTTTTCTTTTCACTCAATATCAAACAAACGCTTCTTCAAACAACATTCAATTCAAATACTTCTTCACTTTACTATGAAGCATAAAGCTAAAGACGGCAGTAACAAAGAGGCAGAGTGAGTTAATCGTCTGCATAGTTCGCACATACGCTGGCAGTCTGGGGTTTATCGAGCGTCCCGTCTAGTCGACATTGGGAGTTGTGCCCCCAGAGTCTGCTTATCAGACGCGACCCCCACTTTGGAGGGGCTGACTTCTTATCGTATATTCTTTGCTTTGTCTGCCCGACCATCCGTCGACGAATTTGATTGCAATTTCTGATTATTGCATTTACTTTTTTGTTATCAAGGTAAATTCCAATTTTCTACGTCATTCGTTAATCTAACTTCATATCTGTCCCAGCGCTATCATTGTCCGCACATATGTATCTTATACAAAAGCGTACATAGTCGTTAAAATTACATTGTAAAAAAACATCGTTTGATTTTGATCCATTGTGCCTTGATGTGTCGTATTTATTGCTTCAATATTTTTTTCAGTCATGATTTACACATTGCTATACTCCTTTATAAACTACATTAAACTTTGAGTTATTCGGTGGCCATATATTTCAGTGATTTAAAGACGTAAGATGGAAACATCAACATGAATCTAACTTTCCTCTTGGCCGCAACCCAAGTCTGCTTTCTGCTGCTCCTTAAAAATCTCAACGAAAATAAATATGTGCCGAGATGTTTTCGTTGAAATGTCTGCGTGCTAATTGCGACGGCGGTTCATATAGCTGCCAGTGTTTCTGGTTTTATCAACGTATTAGAGAGAAATGTGTAAACGTAAACAAGCCGCGGCGGCTACGCGCGGCGGCGGAGCACCGCTGCCAACATCTGTTGCGCGTTGGCCCGCCTCAGTGGCGCGATGCTCCCGTTAATCGTCGCGTCTCGCACCACTCGGCGATAAAATATCCTTCCTAAGTACTCCCGGCCCCTGAAGATGCCAGTACGCTGTGTGCCGAACGATTTATACAACTCGGTGCTCTACGGACTGTTCTCTGTTGTCTCTCAGATGTTGAACGCCTGCCGTGATGTACATTTCCTTAGAAACGTGGTCATAAGTGCCTAATTAGTACTAGTAAATGGATTGTGTGAATTTCACAGTATCCCATTAAGTTGTTCTTCGTTCATTATAGATAAATGTGTAAACATAATTAGTGATTTTTTTTCGGCAAACATTAGTGTATGTATTAAATACTTGCGTTTACGATGGTTTTGTTTTGAGTGATGCGGCAGTAAACGTCGTCGTGTGATGTAGTGGTAACGACTTGTTTGTGTTGTTGCAGCTGGACATTTCTTCTGTGGCGACATTGATGGAGTTCCGCTTGGACAGCGCGGAGTACTGCCAGGCCCAACACAAATAAAGTGCGGGCGTGTGAGCGAGAGCGCAACGAGCACCCGCGGGACCCATGCGGCCGGGATCGCGCCCAGACACCCCATACACAAGCTATATGTTGCTCCTACACCCACAGGTACGAAAAATATAATACAATTTGTACTTTTAAGATCAAGTTGCTCTATGACAATGGGCGTAGTTTGTAAAGTGCAGTCAAGTGCAAGTCGCCCAAGGAGAGTACGTTTTATTACACTTGTTAACTACAGAGCTATAGAGTCCTTCGTCTTATCACTTGGTTGCCGAGTGGAGTGCAAGAGATGTTTAATTAACACGTTCCAATGTTCTTTATTGTGACCACGACGGGTCCGCATTTATCGAAATGCACACAATGGGAGCGCTGTCGGCTGTCGCTGTCGACGGTGTTTACAATAACCGTTATCGCACGATTGTATGCCGACTGGCAGCGGCGGCGGAGCTGGCACTGGGCGCAGCAGCCGCGGGCCGCACTCCCCTCGCGCTCACATGACGGCCTCGACGCCGCTCCGCCGCACATCACCTATAACTAACGAAACTTGGCTATTTTTATGAACAAATTCTTAACTCCGCTCCGCCGCGCCCCGCTCCCGGCGTCCGTCGCCGCTTTGACGCAACCAAAGTCGAAATGTCGTCGCTCATTAATCAAACAGACGCTTCCCCAGTTTTCCAGGCTCTAATCTTTTTTAAATACTTCTGTTTCAGCTTCCTTAAATCCGAATCCCGCTGCTGATCGGAGCACATCATCACTCTTAGTTGGCGGAGTTCCACTGAAGAGGGATAAAAACAAAATAACTTATGTTACGCGGCTGATTCCTTATTAGTTTTCGATCCCCCATTCTGAACCTTCGTTGGTCTGTCTTCGAATGTGCTCGAGCGTTTGAAGGCGACATCCATGCGGGTAGTTTTCATTACATAATTGGACCATTTTTAAAGAAAAACCACGAAACTGAAGTGTGTTGTGTGGAAATAGAGTGACAATTTGTCTGTTAGACTCTGACGGATACCTGCACGTTCTGTCGCGAGTGAAGTGAGGCTACCAGCTCGGTGTGGACACCGCTCGTACTGTCGCCCCGTCGAGACTCGCCCGCGGCCGCCATGAAGCAGAAGGACATCCGGCCGGCGCCCTCGCTCATCGAGTACAAGAGCATGCGCTTCCTCATCACCGACCGCCCCTCGGACGTCACCATTCAGTCCTACCTGCAGGTGAGGCACCTATCAATATTTTACTAAGTCACGATATACGCTTGACATTTAATTTCGCCAGTACACACAGGACAGGCCGCTGCTTAAAAACGACAACTTTTTTTTATGCCTGCTGACACTTAATTCTATTATTAATTGGAATCCCTACCAACTCTACCGCCAGCGCCAAAATGGCGAAGTTCAAATACGCACAAAATACCATGGCTATGAACATAGACATATCATGTATCAGAAATATATTACGTCTGTAATTTGTATCCAATCAAAACAGTTTTCAATGTTAATTATTTACGATTGTATCGAACGTTAGTATAATTTCATAATATTAAATAGTAAATGTACAGTTTGCTAAACAAAACAAATTGAACGGACTGTTAACTTCTTTGTATAAATAACAATATAAAAATATTTCGATGTCTAATTCGCTAAATAACCAGCGAAGAAATGTTATAAAGAACTTTAAAATAAATGAATGCGTATCGATGCGTTTGTTGTCGTGCCGCGATGCACGTATGCACACTGCGGTCTTTGATACTATCTGATGTGACATGGGCGCGGCGAGAACAGTCGCTCCAATGTCACTCCAGTGCCGGGACACTCGAGCGATGTACTCAATGAAGCACTTGTAGACACTCCTAGCGAGGAGAAAAATATTGAAGTGGTATATGAAACTATTTTATAGCTTGTGACTAACACTAATTTCTATCGGATCATTTGGTTGATTTTCAACTAATGAAATTTATCATCATATTTTGTTAGGTTCTGTCAAACAGGAGTCCACTGGCAAGAAATCGTCAAGTATGTCGCTGTCGAATCACAATTTTAACATGTGATTTGTTGGAACAGGAGTTGCGCAAGCACAACGTGTGCATAGTGGTGCGCGTGTGCGAGCCCAGCTACGACGTGGGCCCGCTGCGCGCGGAGGGCATCATGGTGCGCGACCTCGCCTACGACGACGGCACCTTCCCGCCGCCCAACGTCGTCGACGACTGGTTCGAGATCTTGCGCGACAAGTGAGCAACACATCCACATAGAATTATGCATATCACGAACATTATCAACACACAATTTAAAGTGTACAGTGTGCCTGGTGCTTGCTATGTTGTGGTCTTCATTCCGAGTTGATTGTTATTTGTGTTTTTTAGGCCAGTGGAGACTGAATCCTTGTTAATTTTTTTACCGATGTCTATGTTCCTGTGTGCAGTGCGGCGCACAAGCCCGAGGCGGCGGTGGCGGTGCACTGCGTGGCGGGGCTGGGCCGTGCGCCCGTCATGGTGGCCATCGCGCTCATCGAGCTCGGCATGAAGTACGAGGAGGCCGTCGAGACCATACGCGAGTGAGTACATATTCACTTATCTACTACATTTTGTTTACAATTTCGTTCATCATAAGCAGACGCACACCGCTGGGTATAGACGTCAAGCCACCGATTGACGCAGCATGCTGTTTTTGCTATCCATAGCGGGTATCTTGCGCGCTTGTTGGTTACTTGATATCTTCCTCTATTTGTACATGACTAATATTCAGTCAGTCCGTTGTATGATTATTGTTGTTTTATTTGCAGTCAGCGTCGCGGCGCCATCAACGCTAAGCAGCTGTCCTACCTGGAGAAGTACCGCCCCAAGTCGCGGCTGAAGAAGAACGGGCACAAGAACTCGTGCTGCGTGCAGTAGCGCCGCAGCCGACAGCCGACAGCGAATGTAGCTCTGCTTTCACACACACACTGACACACGGAGCACAACCAACTAGTATGTAACGAAGCCACACAACCGCCCCCTTCTGTTTCCTAACGACAACGTCGACGTCAGATTACAAATTCAATTAATATACGCCCAACTCGACCAGTGCTGTGGTTCGACGTTCCGGCGGGGATGGACGATTTTTTATCTTAGCAAAATGATTCTGGTTTGTTCCAACTCGAGTCACATGCCGTCGACGAAATCTTTACATTTCTTGGGAGCGCTTCCTGAATGTTTCTTTTGACATTTTAAAATATTAAAACAGTAATGATTTGGTTTTAGTTATCGTGCATCCCAACAACTCGCAGCAATTTGGTTCCGACCGCGTCGCTCCGTCTTGAATGTTTTCACTTTTTCTATGAAATTTAATTACGAGCCTTATTGTAACGTTTGTATCCGAAGGTGCATGGCCCGTGTATGGCGGCCTTGTATGACGCCACTCTGTGTTCACAGCGACCGCCGGCGCCCTCCCGCGCCCTCCCTCGCCCGCCCTCGGCATTCATAATAACAATCGCAATAACCATAATAACAACTGAGTCAGATCCGCGTACCTCCTCGTGTGTTGACATTGTGACCTTTCCTTTCTATGATTTTATTATTATTTCATTTATTGAGAATTTTTAATAAAATGTGACATAATAGAGATGCGATGATATAACATATTATGTGTTTCTTTTAATGTTTTAATTGTTGCCGTCGACCGTGAACGTACATTTATGTTATGTGCTTTTGTGATTGGATCAGATATTTGTTTGGGACGCATGTATCATATTTATATAGGATTGGAAGTTCTTGAACCTTTGACTACGACGCTAACTTAACTCCGCGAAAGTTCCGACGAGAAATAGCTATTTGATATTATTTTTCTATTTCTAATTTTATGATGTTTATCGAAATATATGATTGTGAAACCACGGAGCAGCCACATTCATTAATAAAAATATTTATAAGCAAAGCAAATGCTGTTTTATTACTGTTCCTTAGTTGCTTACGACGTGGCGCTTCACTTCGGGACACACTCGATTTTTTTAATTTTATTTAATACTTTTATGATGCTTAACAATTTTTTTTATAATTTATAAAGTTGCCAAGCTTTTACGGCAAACTGTCAAAGTTTTCGCAATTGTTGCGCGTGCGCACAAAAACAAGTCATACATAAATTATTCATGGACAGAGTGGAAAGAATATGAGTTATAGAGATGTGTGCACAAACAGTAAAAACATACAATAATAATTGAATTATTTATTTTAATAATTGTTAAACAATGCTTTGTACTTTGGGAAGTAATAACGAAACTTACAACTATTTCCATCCTATTATTATAAATTATTAATAAATTGTAAATAAGAAGTTGTTAACAGCGACAACAATGTAAACACTAATTACGTATTTAGTAAATTTTACTTTATCTTAGCTATTTACACCAATGATATTCCAAAATTTCACAACTAATTCGATGTAACGAACATTTGACAGTTGAACATTTTCGATTCTCTGACATGGCAACTTATTCGTTTTTTTTAGATGTTACGACCTGGTTACTGCACCTTTAAGCCATTCTTAATTTCAATGTTTTCTTCACTATCAAAGACAAATACATGATTACTGGACATAGACAACTGGGGATAACATGAATAGACTCAAGTCGTCAAATATATGAATCAGATCAATGGACCTATATAATAATATTAATAAAAAACAATGTAACAAACATTACTTTAAACCTTAAACATTCAACAAATGGAATAAAAAATATTTTAGGCTATTTACTTTGGGGTTGTATGTATTGAAATCGGGCCATGACCTCCCGCAGCCCGCCTCGCCTGGGCTGATCATCATTATTCATTTATTCCTTCTAGAGCTCATAGACAATGTCGGTAGAGTAGACATGATGTATAGAAATACATCGCATGCTGTTAATCAAAAATGTATGGAATTGACTAATAACTCTGCTTCAGTATTATGCTGTCAGATCGTCGATCGCTTCGGTGTTCTCCTTTATAAAAAAAAAGTCTATATATCACGAAATTATTTCTATTTTAACACATCATGTCTTTCTGCCAGAGATCGTTAAACGAATATTACATTGTCTATGGTACATGGAATATAAAAAACACTCAGACAATATTAATTACTTTTGTAGTTGTGCTGTTTCCCGCCGTAGCGCGCGACGAACGCAGTGATGTCGAACTTGCGCTTGCAGCCGTTGTAGTTCATGTATCGGATCTTGCCGAAGACCGCGCGCTCCGCCCAGCCCTGGTCGTGCACCCCGCATATAGACCACATGCAACCTGCAACACACATTTACAATGCCTTTCAAATAAAAACATGGAACGTGTATTATGACGTCATAATCAAATATAAAAAAAAATATTAGTAAAAAAAAAATTCAAAACTTCAGTCTTTTTACCAACAAATCCATTAGGGTCTCTGCCATCAATACTGTAATGATCATTCAAATATATTGAATATTTAAGCGCATCCTCTGGACTCGGCGTCCATTCTAGAATCTTCTTGGCCCAGTACATACGTAGGAAGCCATGCATCTTGCCTTCTTTGACTAACTGTAGTTGTGCTGAGTTCCACAGTTCATCGTGAGTTTTTGCTTTGGACAGCTGTTCTAGGGTGTATATGTGAGTACGTTTGTCTTTTCTAAAACAGAACAAAGTTGAAGTAGCTAGAAAAAACAAATTATTTAACGTAAAAGAAAGTAACAAACCTGTGTTCATCTAAAGTCTTCTGTGCCCAATTACTAGCACCTTTTATAGAGTCGTAATTTTCATTATAAAAACAAAAGTTGTCCGCCAGCTCTCGGCGCACTATCGCTTCTTCGAGGTAAGCGTTCACACTCTCCGTGTACTGGGATTTGTACTTTTGTACGCAAAGTGCAACTCTCTGCACTGAAATCTGACCTTTAAAGAAAAACATTGAGTAGAAAGGAAGTGTTGACGATCTGTTAATTGGTGTACTGTGTTTATACTGGGGATTTATCTATGTTCTTTTAAGGGAGAGGCAGTGTTATGTATTGTAATATAGCACGTTGGAATGAACAACCTACCGTCTGAGAGATGCCAAATAAAACAGTCCCTAACCAATCGCTGTTTCACTAACACCTATACACAACAATCACCTTAAAACATTACCTACGATGTTCACTTATAGCTTGGGAAGATGATTAAATTATTTTAATAGAACTAAACTCCAATTGTTTATTACTAATGTAATGTTTATAAAAAACATGATCCTTGCCATATATAACCATTTTTATAATATTTAAAGCTCATAATGCTTATTCATGGCAAGAATTTTTTTTGTCTATCGAACAATTTGAAACTTCATTCTATTTGCGCTTAATAAAAATTTGAATTACCAAAATGATACCATGGTGATAGATTACTGAGAGCATCTTGCGTGGGGTCATTTCGTTTTGTGGCGAAAATCTTTAATCTCTTCTCAAGGAAACTCTTCAGAGTCTTCACAGCTTCATCATAACCGGGACTGGCCCACTCCACCGGCCCTACAGTCTTGTCCGCTTCTCGCGTCTCTATTGCCTCGTCCCAATCTATTGACTATAACATTGTTGATATCAATTATCTATCATACAATATAGAATTTTTT
>JAODUI010000012.1:1590078-1601583 GCA_027563995.1 Papilio gigon | reverse complement strand
TCTCTATTGCCTCGTCCCAATCTATTGACTATAACATTGTTGATATCAATTATCTATCATACAATATAGAATTTTTTTTCACACAAGTTTGTTTTTTTTTAACTTTTATTATATAAAAAGATGTAATGTAAATGGAAAACAACAACTGACAATGACTGTACCTCTGGTTTAAATTTACTTGTATATGGATGTTTAATGACTGGTGGGAACTCTGTCAAATATTCCTCCAACTTAGAATTTATCTTATTCCTTATAGTCCTTGCGGAATACTCAAGTTTCTCTGAAGCCACCCAGCAGGGGACTACATTGTGTGCGTCTACCTGGAATTCAAGATATTACATAGCTTATAAAATTAATATTAATAAAGAATAATACAGATTCATACCTTATTTTTAATTACAAAACATAGTGTAAATTTCTCTAGTTATAAGTTAATGCATTTCAATTTTAAAAGGAACATTAAAATTATTTTTTCTTAAATAATAGAAATTGAATTACCTGTATTAAAGGTACATCCTTTTTAAATTTCTTCTTGGCCCCATCTAGCCAACTCATGGGTGTCCTCAAGGGGTTAAAGTCGCAAACAACCGCCCCAATCTTGTGGTCAATGATCCACTGCGGCAGTGCATCTGCGCCACTTCCTTCCAGCAGGTGGAACGATATATTTAAATTTTTACAATCAGTAGCTACTTTTTCTAATCCTACAAGATGTAAACAATAACGAATGTATACTAATAATGAATACAGCCTAGTTGTAAGGGGGTATATCAAGCAATAGTTATATGCGAAGGTTGTGCTCATCTACTTATTACCTTTAATTAAAAAATGAAATTGTCTCACAGACGCATCTAAATATTTTGCAATCAAACAAAAACATACATGAAGTGGAACTTCATTCTTAAGAGCTAGTTTTTGTGCGTACAAAAACGCCCAGTTGTCCTGTACTCTGCTGTCTCTCGACATCCAATAAACAATACACTCGCAATAGTCCGGCACAAGTTGTTCTTGTGATATTACACGCACGCGCTTTTTGTTAAAATCAAAATTCAATATTGAATCGGCTGTATCTTCCCGATTCTTTTGTATTTCATTCATAAAATCTATTACAGTAGTTTTGGTCGGTTTGTTTTCTACAATCGAAGATCCCCCAGATAACTTTATTTTTTTAGCAGCTGAAGCCATTTTTGTGATTGCATAAAATGAAACAGAATATACTTTATTCATTCATAAATGAATACAAATTCTAATCGTGTATAATACATAAAAGTTTGTCTTATTTTTAATTCATACTATCGGTTTAAATGTTTTACGCGCGTTTTACGATAAACTTTACACACACTTGCTTTTCTTTGCGGTTATACACAAATGTCAATGTGACTTATATGTGCAGGGTGACCATGGCCAAAAAAAACAAATTTGTAAAAACGTTTTTAGCAATTTACTAAAAACTTCTAGAAAACACACTTGTATGCATTTTAAGATTAAAATAATAAAACAAGATTTGTTGTTTAAACATTATATTGATGTCAAAACACAGAGGGCTTTGTTCAGACTATGGACTCAGTCTGCAATCCAAATTTCAGCCTTCGACATTCATATCAACAGTTATGGGCATTTGGTACATCACTTTCTACAGAATGTCACTATTATGATTAAACAGTTTAAAAAATGGTATTTGAATAAAACAATTAACATTATATTGTAAAAACTTTATTAGGCATCGAGTTCTGTTTTTTGTACGAAACAGTTCCTTAATCTTAAGTATCTTTTACATATAGTAAAGACTTTAACATGCTTTTGTACCTATTTTTAACATTAGGCCATTAAATGACATTACATAAGGCTTATTAAGAGGTAGATCGAGCATACTTATATGTAAAATAGTTAAGCATTGTGTAAAACAAACAAAAAACATTACAATTATATAAGTTTATGTTCACAACCATGACCTCTCTAAAAGAGCTAAGCTCCTGCAGGGGTATATGTATATAATAAGATTCAGTATAAAGTTGAGTATTATATAAAGCAATTTGATTGCTTTAACTAGTATATAAATTACCTTTTTTTCACAATGTAATCTTGAAAAAATTTGAGGTGGTTCAAAACATAAACGAATACATAATACTAACTGATCATATTCACTCGCCGGCAACATACTTATGTTTCTTTCCTCCATACTTCTTGACGAAGGCGTTGATGTCAAACTTCCGTTTGCAGTAGTCATAGCTAATGTATCTTACCTTACCGAACACAGCGCGTTCTGTCCAGCCGTGGTCATGAACACCACTTATTGACCACATACACCCTGCAATAATATAACAAGTGACCACCTGATGACAATAAAGTTCCCATTTACCATAGACTATTCTATTGTACGAGGTGTGCTTACCAGCGTAACCATTAGGGTCTCTGCCATCAATACTGTAATGATCATTCAAATATATTGCATATTTAAGCGCATCCTCTGGACTCGGCGTCCATTCCAGAATCTTCTTACCCCAGTACCTGCGCATGAAGCCGTGCATTTTGCCTTCTTTGACTAACTGTAGTTGTGCTGAGTTCCACAGTTCATCGTGAGTTTTTGCTTTGGACAGCTGTTCTAGGGTGTATATGTGAGTTCGTTTGTCTTTTCTAAAAGAATTGGCATTAATCAATAAATATTATGAACCCACTGGGCAGTGTGTTTGACTATGGCCTGGTCACCCCTCATAGGGCTACCCTTTAAGGGCTCGAAACCTATTTCGAGCCCTTAAATGGGGACATATCTTTAGATAAAGTTTTCATGAAGTACGCTGTACATGGGAGTTGATACAAACCTATGATCTTCTAAAGTCTTCTGTGCCCAGTTATATGCACCCTTTATATCATCATAATGGTCACTATAAAAGCAGAAGTTGTCTGCTAACTCTCTATGAGAAACTGCCTCCTCCATGTACAGTTTGACACTCTCTTCATATTGAAGTTGATAGTTTTGGACACAAAGTGCAACACGTTGTACTGAAATTTGACCTGCGAAATATCTTCTTGTAAATATATGTGATGCGCCAATATCCAAATGTTTAAAGCCACGATTAGCCTCTTTGAGCTCCCGATATTTCGGCACAGCGTACGCCATGGTCACGGGTTGACTGAATGCCGTATGTAACTGTGCCGGGAGGTCCAAGAGGCTAATCGTCGTAAGAATCCCGTTTCTTTTGAACATTACACGGTCAAAAGTTCGAAACCTAACATTAGTCTATCGTAAACAAACAAAACCATGTAATAATTTTAGTAAAATAAAGTTTTATTTATATATGTGAGGAAATTCGATGAAAGCAGTATACAAAAGTGAGCAGTAAATCCATTATTTTGAGTTAGGAGTTTGTATTCAAGTGAACAGTAAAAAATCATACTATACCAAAGTGAAACCACGGTGATAAATTGCTTAGAGCATCTTGAGTGGGGTCATCTCTTTTAGAGGCAAAGTTTTTTAATCTCTTGTCAAGGAAACTCTTTAATGTCTTCATAGCTTCATTATAGCCAGGACTGGCCCACTCTATTGGTCCCACTGTCTTATCAGCTTCTCTATTCTCTATTGCCTTGTCCCAATCTATTGCCTAAAATGGAATACTAAAACTTTAAAAATCATAACATGGCTTGATTTAAATCTTACTAATATTATAGATTGGCAAATTTGGATGGGTGGATGTTAGAAGGTATCTCAAGAATGGCTATATAGATCTAAATGAAATTATGCTTAGATGTGTTTATACAACTGCCTGGAAGATAACATAGGCTTCTAATTAAGTATTTTTTTAATCAAAATAAATTAAATAAAATCTGTATTTTAGGTAAAGTTGGGTATTTTAGTACTTAAATAATATACCTCTAGTTTAAACTTGCTTTTGTATGGATGTTTAATTAGAGGTGGAAATTCAGTTAAATATTCTTCCAGCTTGCCGTTGATTTTAGTTCTTATGTTCCAGATTGTATATTCTTGTTTCTTAGAAGTTACCCAGCATGGTACTACATTATGTGCATCCACCTGAAACTTGAATTATAATTAAAAAAACAATGACCAACATTTATAATTATATGATAGTAATTATGGATGTATTAAACCTGAACTAAAGGTACATCCTTTTTCAAATTATCTTTTAATTCCTGAACTAATTTCATTGATGTCCTCAGAGGAAGAAAATCACAGACAACGGCCCCAATCTTGTTGTCAATGACCCATTGGGGCAAAACATCGGGACCGTTTCCTTCCAATAAATGAAATGATATGTTTAATTTGTCACATTCTTCAGCTACTTTTTCTAGCCCTAGAATGAAACATTTAGATTTTTACAATTTCCTTGATTTTATTAAAAAAAAAAGTGTGTAACACATGTATAATTTGTAGTTTTGTGTGAAAACAAAAAAAATCAAAAATAACAAAACTTGATAACCTTTCATCAAAAAATGTGCCTGTCTTAATGAAATATCTGAAGTTATTGCACTTAAACAAAAAGTGACATGCAGAGGAACTTCGTTCTTAAGAGCGAGTTTCTGAGCGAACAGAAATGCCCAGTTGTCCTGAACCCTGCAGTCTCTTGACATCCAATAAATGACGCCCTCACAATAGTCAGGCACAAGCTGTTCTTGTGATATTATACGCACTCGGTTTTTATTAAAAGCAAAATCTAATATAGAATCTGCAGTATTTTCTCGCTTCTTTTGTATTTCATTTATGAATTCGGTGAGATCTGTATTCGTTATTTTACATTCAACTTTTGATGTCGACCGCGACACCTTTTTTCTCTTAGCAGCAGATGCCATTTATTAAGCAATAACCCAACCGCAAGTATAAATATTTCTAAGGAATTATTTACTCTTTAACTCACAAATATTTGTAATTACTAATTTTGCCCGCGTTTTATAAACGACAAAGCAGTTTTGCCATCAATAACGTCAATGTCACGTTTTTAAGCAATGTTGCCATAGTCTAACTCCATCTCTGAAAGTAATTATTAACACTTATTTTGTTTTTGAGTTTAAGTATTTGATTATTAAATAATAATTATAACCATAACAAAGACAGTCTGGCCTGGGCAGACTGTGTTGTGGTCGAGATTGAATCCAGCCGTTTTGGCTATTGTAGTAGACCTTACTAGTAAAAAGATTGTAAGAAAAGTGTCACTTGTAGGTTCCAAGGTTAAATGATGTAATGTTTAATAAGCTCAATATTACCTTTTCCTTATCAACATTATGCAGGACAATCTAACCGACATAAATTTACATAAAATGATATGTATAAATGTACTTTTTTATTAAGTTTATTAAAACATCCCTAAAAATAGCATGTGTTATTTTATTTCTAAATAACGTCCAACAAAGGCATCAACGTCAAACTTTCGCCTGCAGCCATTACAGTTCATGTACCTAACTCTACCAAACACTGGCCTGTCCACGCAGCATTTGTCAAGAAGACCACATATTGCTACCATACATCCTGCAAAAGACAATAAATATTTTTTACAAAATATTCAGAAACTCATGTTTTGTTAGGTGTTTGTTGACTTATGGACATATAAATTTTTAGTTAAATTATTATACATTTGATTTTTGACTTAATCTGTACTAACCAGCATATCCATTTGGGTCTCTGCCATCTAGACTGTAAAGATCATTTAAATGTATAGCAAATTTGAGGGCATCTTCCGGGTTTGATGTCCATTCTAATATCTTCTTAGCCCAGTAAAGACGTAGAAAGCCGTGCATTTTACCCTCTTTGACCAGCTGCAATTGAGCCGAATTCCAAAGGTCTTCATGTGTTGCAGCAGCTGACAGCTGTTCTAAAGTGTAATTATGGGTGCGTTCATCGTCTCTGAAATACAACATGGACTTTAGTAGCATTAGGTTGAAATGTCGGAAGTGGAATCTTGTTTACTTAATCCATACCTATGTTCACTTAAACTTTTCTGAGCCCAATTATAGGCCCCTTTCAAATTGTCATAATGTTCATTATAGAAGCAGAAGTTCTCCGCTAGTCCCCGACGGACAATTGCCGCATCAAAGTAAGCTTCAACACTTTCTGCATATTTGGACTTACATTGCTGAACACACAGTATGACCCTTTGTTGTGAAATATGTCCTGTAAGTAGAGATCTTCTGAATTTGTTAATTACATATAAAAACAAAAGCAAATAGTAATTTGACATTACCAAAGTGAAACCATGGCGATAAATTACTCAATGCATCTTGTGTTGGGTCGTTTCTTTTTGAGGCGAATATCTTCAAGCGTGTTTCAAGGAAACTCTTTAATATCTTCATAGCTTCATCATATCCTGGACTGGCCCACTCTATTGGTGCCACTGTCTTGTCGCCTTCCATAGTCTTGATTGTCTCATCCCAGTCTATGGGCTATGGTGAATAAAAAATTACAAATACAAATAATAACTTTTTTTGTATTCTATTGAATTTATCAAATTAGCAATTAAAGTAAACAATTCTTATGTATGATTATTTATGTTCATATATTAAATAGGTACTTACATTCGGACCAAACTTGCTGGTATAAGGATGTTTGATAACTGGAGGGAACTCAGTTAGGTATTCATCTAACTTGGAATTGATTTTATTCCTCATACCCCATACAGTAAGTTCCTGTTTTTCAGAGGCTATCCAACAAGGGATTATGTTATGTGCATCCACCTAGATTTAACATGCCAATACTATTAAAGCTTGTATACAATTGCAACTGTACTTTATCTTTTTTCATAAACTATAAGGCAGATGTACGTATTTAGTTATTTAACAATCATTTACTTGACAGGAATGGGACTTTTGGAGTGAATTAACATTACTTTAGTAATGACTCAAAACATTAAAAATTAACCTGTACTAATGGCACATCCTTTTTAATTTTCATTTTAACCTCTTCAAGGCAATTCTTTGGTATTCTGAGAGGACTGAAATCACACACCACTGCACCAATCTTGTACTCCGAAATCCACTTTGTTAGTATATTGTAATCACTACCTTTTAACAAATGGAATGTTATATTTAATCTCTTACAATCTTCAGCAACTATTTCTAAACCTGGAGAATATAACATGATAATTTTAGTAACTTTAAATGAAAATGTTAGACCTTGCTTATACATGGTTGACTATTTTACCTTTAAATAAAAAATGCAACTGCCTTATGGATACATCTATATATTTATCAAATAAACAAAAGCATACATGTAGCGGTACTTCGTTTTTAAGAGCGAGCTTTTGCGCGAATAAAAATGCCCAGTTGTCCTGAACTCTGCAGTCTCTTGACATCCAATAAACAACACCCTCACAATAGTCGGGCACAAGCTGGATTTGTGATATTATACGCACTCGGGTTTTGTTGAAGTCATAGTCCAGAATTGATTTAGCCGTATCTTCACGTTTCTTTTGTATTTCGTTTATAAAATCTGATAATGTCGACGTTGTGGTTTTATTTTCAATATATGATGACATTATTTTTTTTCTCTTTGCCGCGGAAGGCATCTTATTTTTTAAAAAAACAATCTGGCAGATAATTAGCTTATTTACGATTGTAACAAGTAACACGCTATTTATTTCAATAATATTTAACGTGAATTTTTGTATTATTTTCGCCGCCTTTTTAAATGTCAGCGTCAACTGTCAATTTATCATAGATAACAAAATTAATTAAAGACCATATTGAAGTCTATAACAAAATCACTTCTAACGCTTCTAGCTTGTATTTTTTGTCTATATAAAAATCTTCTCTTAAACATTCTTCTTTCTATCAGCCTCCAGCTCGACTACTTCTGGTTAATGTGGATTATTTTAGACAGCAATAGCAATAAGAACAATCGTTGATTTGCCTTTTAAAATACTACAAAAGGTCGAGAACAGATTTACAGATCCTTTGGCGTTTCAGTTTCCTAACAATGTCCTTGGGCGGCAATATTCAGCAGTTGTTTTATGCAAAAAATAAAAGATGAGTTACTTGTAAAAACAAGAATATATTGAATCACTTGGTAAACCTAACTAAATGGCTATTCTGTTTTAGCTTAAAATAGATTTGTTTAAGCTTTTAATTTTATGTACATGAGGTGTTTTAATTGACTTTATTATTACAAACATTTGTCTTGTTTAATTACAAATTCAGACATTTAACTGTTTCATTAAATAGACACCGCTATAAGTATTTTTTGCCTCCAAATCGTTTAACAAAAGTTTCAATTTTGAATTTTTTCTTGCATCCATTATAATTCATGTATCTGACTTGACCAAAAACAGGTCGCTCTGCAAAATTCGTGTCGTGTATTCCACATATTGACCGCATACATCCTATAAACGGTAATTCATAATTATTACATTTTTTAAATCAACGTAATTATCGTTGGCTTCGGTGTTCAGATATTTATATTACTTACCAGCATAACCATTAGGGTCATTACCATCTATACTGTAATGATCATTTAAGTATATTGCATATTTAAGCGCATCCTCTGGACTCGGCGTCCATTCTAGTATCTTTTTACCCCAGTACATCCGAATAGAACCATGCATCTTGCCTTCATTCACAAGTTGCAGTTGTGCAGAGTTCCAAAGATCATCGTGAGTTTCTGCTTTAGCAAGTTGTTCTAATGTGTAAATATGTGATCTTTTATCATTCCTGAAATATGAATGAAAATGTATACTGTACCATTGTACATTTGACATTCGTCTTAGTAATAACATTAAAAGTAAATAAAAAAAAATTAAGACCTATGCTTGTTTAAAGTTTTCTGTGCCCAATTATCAGCTCCATCTAAATTGTCGTAATTCTCACAATAAAAGCAGAAGTTGTCTGTCAGTTCGCGCCGAACAATAGCTACTTCCAAATATTCCTTCACACTCTCTGTGTACTGTATTTTGTAGTCTTGAACACATAGAGCAACTCTTTGCGCTGAAATCTGGCCTGTTATTTGTGAAATTGCAATGATTTTTATTAATAAATAAGTATATAGTATTTGACTGACTTCAATATTATATTTGGTTCATTATTGATATTAAAGAACAAGTATCCAATCACAATCAGTAAAAAATGACTGCAAATTATTTCTACAGCTAATTTAAAATAATCTATCATAACTTATGTCTTGTATGATGCTGTGTTTGTTTGAAACTACTAAAATAAAGGTGAAAAATAATTACCAAAGTGAAACCATGGGGATAAATTGCTCAAAGCATCTACTGTGGGATCATTTCGTTTGTCAGCAAATATCTTTAATCTCCTCTCAAGAAAACTCTTTAATGTCTTCATAGCTTCATTATAGCCTGGACAAGCCCATTCTATTGGTTCCACATTTTTGTCAACATCTCTAGTCTCTATTGCTTTGTCCCAATCTATTGGCTAAAACAATTGAATGTTGGTGAATTATAAAATAGTAGATTTTAATGCAAATGTGAATAAAATGACACAAGTCATGCATACATAAAGAAAATGAGATAAAACTTAATTCAGTCATTAAATGTAAAAACATCTATTAATTTTTTTTAAAACCGTTACCTCAGGTTTAAAACTGCTAGTGTATGGATGTACTATAACAGGTGGGAACTCAGTCAAGTACTCCTCCAGCTTTGAATTAATTTTACATCTCATGCTGTAAATTGTGTGAACCTGTTTGTCTGCAGCTATCCAGCAAGGCACAATGTTGTGGGAATCCACCTGTAATTAACAGATTATGGGAAATACTTAGACTTGTTTCTAAATAAGAAATTTTAGAAAATGATCATAGAAAAAAAAATGTATTTTCTGTGTAGACTTATACTCTAATAATTTGAATATAAAATTCCAAACTGAGGTCTATAATTTTAAATAGGTATATCTGTTTGTGTTACTTGTATGAAAGGGACATCTTTTCTGAATTTGTTTTTAGCAGTTTCGATCCAACTCGTAGGTAACCTTAGGGGATTGAAGTCACAAACAACAGCTCCAATCTTTTGGTCAATGATCCATTGTGGTAAAACATTATCACCACTTCCTTCTAACAGATGGAATGAAATATTTAATTTATTACATTCCACAGCAAGTTTTTGTAAACCTTGAAACACAATGTTTAATTAATAATTCGTGGAAAATACATTTCTGTCGTTGAAAATTGCAATGTTTTATGACTGAAAATTTGACAAAACACTAAGTTCATTACCTTTAATTAAAAAATGGTATTGTCTGTGAGATGCATTTAAATATTTTTCGACTATACAAAAACATACATGTAGAGGAACTTGGTTTTTAAGAGCGAGTTTCTGAGCGAATAGAAATGCCCAGTTATCCTGAACTCTGCAGTCTCTCGACATCCAATAAACAACACCTTCACAGTAGTCAGGTACTAGTTGTACATCTGATAATATACGCACGCGCTTTTTATGAAAATCAAAATCTAAGATTGAATCTGCAGTATTTTCTCGCTTCTTTTGGATACCACTCACAAAGTCAGTATGACTCGATTTGGTTTTTAGATTTTTGATGCACAAAGAATCAGATAACAGCTTTTTTCTCTTCGCAGGTGGTGCCATTATTTTTACTTTTTATAAAATGTTTCAGTTTTTCATTATATGAGTTAAACTTGCTTTATTTATTACTTTAAAACAGTTGATTATTTTTATATTTCACCCGGCCCGCCTTTTATAATAATTAAGGATTGTCAATGTCAATGTGACTTATTTTAGTGTAACCATTTTTTTTACACTTAAGACAAAAGAAAAAAAAAATTTTTGTAGGTCTTGTAATTTTCAAACTTTATTACTCTATAAACTATGTTTAAAAAACTATTGCTACAAGTAAATTATTATAAATTAAATTAAACTTGAATTGTTAAATAAAAAGTATTTAATTGCCACTATGTGAATCAAAATTAGAGTCATCGTTAGAATTCGGAAAGTACATTGCCTTTAAATTATAGCTACAGGGATGGCAGTCGTCTCTATCAACATTGAATTTTATACATTCATTATTACAAAAAGAGACGGTTTTACACAAGGAACATACGACTTTATCTTCTTTTAAAGGCAGACAACATTCGAAACACACGTTGTATTTTAATGTCTGTAAAAAATAAAATTTAATGTACGTACGTTTTGACGCGCTATATTTTATAATATTTATGGAGATTAAAAATTAAGCTATGCTTTGCAAAGAATTTGGGGTATAGCGTGTTTGAGGCAGATCGTGGTATTGAAAATTTGTTATAATAAAAGATAACACTTACATCACCCTTAGCTTCTTTTATAGCTTTTTTGTAATTAGTTAATGTCGATAAATCTTTTACCATTTCATGTTTACGAATATAATTCCGAACTTCTTTTTCAATTGTCGTTTTTTCATGGGCAGTAACTTTTACGTCTAAATTATTTTTATCATTTATATATCGACAACAATAAAATACAATGCACAATAAATATTTTAACACGGTTTTATCTTTTTTAATACGTTTACTAAGATTCGTCCATATTTCTAGACAATCTGGTGTTGTAAGCCACGAGCTAATGG
>JAODUI010000012.1:1524482-1574859 GCA_027563995.1 Papilio gigon | reverse complement strand
ACTATGGCCTAGTCACCCCCTAATAATAGGGTAGGCTCCGAGCCCCTCGGTGGGGACGTATAGTGAGCTGATGATGACGATGAAACGATATACATGTATGTTGTTGTGAGTAATGTGACTATGATGCATCACAATAACTAGTTAGTGAAACTTGTATAAACAGCATGTATGTACGTGTTCCTCCGGTATCGATCACCGCCGCCCTCCGCTAACATTGTGGTCGGCGGAGAGCGCCGCCGTATGTATGTTATGTATCAGCCGGTATTATCCGCTTAACTTTAGTACATCGCTCATTATAGTAACTGTACTATAAAATACTTTCGAGAATTACAGTTACAAATGAATAATAATATAAACCAAGTTTATAAAAGACTTTTTGAAAATTGATTGGTATACAATATGAGAATACATGTATTATTTTAATAGATGTGTGAAGCAAAGAAGAGCAAATACTCTAACAGTTACGTTCCCAAGGTCAAACATTCAACAAGTTGTTAGTCTAAATGACATTCTTTGTACATTGAAAAATAAATTCTCGTCTTCACCATAATTTCATAAAGGTTATGTTTTAACTTCAATTATCACCCAAATAATGAAACCTTATTACAGCTTATATTTCATAATATCTTCATCATACCTAAAATCGGCGTAACAACTCGCCCCTTGCTACGAAATGGCTACGAATGTAGCTTCACTTAAACGATTTATTTATTAATTACAATTGAATAGAGATGGGACATAGAAAAATAGATTACTAAGTAAGTAAAGAAATTTTCCAAGTAATTTCTTTTAAAATATCACAAGGTGTTATCTATCTCCAATCAATGTGTACGTTACATTTTGGTAAGACAATGACATTACTTCTATGATATAAGAAAAAATGTTGAATAATCATTAAACAGTCCTACAAGAATGTATTAGCTCACAATTAGGTCATATACAGCCTTTAGCCTTAGCCGTTTACGTAATGTTGCTTGAACGTCGCACCTGGAAACATCTGACTAATGAAAATAACAAACAAGAAATGTCAAATTCGTATTCAAAGATTTATAATAATGGTTATTGTTAATCTTCTCATCCGTAAACATGTGAGTATTTGTAGACAATAAGCCAATGGAAACAGTATTTAAATTAAAGTCAATAAAGTACTAAAAAAAAAAACAAACCAAGACTTAGCGAAATAGTTAAGTATTTAATTGCTTTAAATCCAATAGCATTGTGATAAAAAACTTAAAAAAAAATTAACAATCAGAATTTCTTTTTATAAAAAAGGTTTTAAGATTCAATTAGAAAATGTAGGTCATATTATTATTATCCTTTATTGACTACAATGAGATTATGGTATGCTGTCAAAAATATATTTTCGTGTCGAAAAAAATGCGTAGTAGTCAATCTAAATATTTTTTATACTAGTGATTACTTACCTTAATACATTTATCACGGTGACAAAACAAAACACAGTGCGTACTTAAGATGGTGGCGACCTCTTGCTGCGGCGTGTGGATATCAACTGTGGCCCCGGCGAGGAAAACTTGCGCGAACTGAGGTGCGCACGGGGGTGGGCACCGGGCTCCGTCGGGGTGAGTCCAGCCTAGCGGTACTATGAATGATACGGACGAAGGTATCGGAGGGCGCGGCGCGCGGGGGGTTACATAACGAACGAGATCGATACCGGGCGGGGGAAAGCTTAGGCATTGTCCACACAATCCCTTTTGTTTTATTGTGATACAGTTTGATTTCACTTCACTTTATTGCATTCGTTGTGCTGACCTATGCGTCTATTGTTCTATGCTGACCCGACGTGTGGGCGTCAGCAATATCACGCATGCAAGCAACTCATAGAATCATACGATATTCTTTCGATGACAAGCATCATATCGGCATACTGTTGAATACTATTTCATTCTTGAGGTTCGGGTTGCATCCACATTACTTTACTATCTACTCGATAGTTTTATTAGTAGCATTGACAGCTATACGCATGCACGTTGTTTGTAATCAGTATAATGTCTTTAATTTAATGACGGACCGATGAAGACATTCAATAGATCGTACGACGTTATGAATAAGACAAAGGGACTGTATGTAAATTGGTGAAGGAAGTTTATGCAACAGTGTTAAAATTTTATTAAATAGTAAGTAACATGTATTCTGCTTGTGCTAATGTAATCTATTTTTATATGTAACAGAAATAATAATCACCAGTGACACCATCTGAACGGAATTACTAGAAAACTTTACTAGTAGCTCATACGTTCTTTCAGACAATGTTTTACAACTATATCAAATTTTATACACATCCGTGCTCTGTTCTGGCATTTATATTAGTAAGATAAAATATAGTTTTAAAGTAAAAAAACTTAGTTATTGATAAGTAATGATAACTTAACTATGGCCTAGTATACGGTAGTGTAGCTGATGATGACGATGATGACAATTTAATACTAATTAATGCTTTAATTTGGGAGTCTACAGTTACGCGACAAAGGCGACCGATCAACACGTAAGTAAGATGTAATTTATGTTAAACAATACATAAGTAATTAGGAATATATTTTATTTTTAATTTTAAACATAGTTCCTTTTTTTTTCTTTTCTGTGTCAGATCGACAGATTTTTTTTGTAAGAATAATACGGTGTAAAGAGATTATTTTTTAAAGAATGGACTTTTCATGTTGCTTTTGTTTTTTTTCAGAAACGCAAAAATAGTCAGTCAGTTTCATTAAAAATATAATTATTAACCATTATTAAACATTTGTCTTTGTTTGATGAAAAGATAGGATTTAACCGCTGTGTGAACGCAGAGTAGGGATTTCTATAAGTCTTCCCGATCTTTCGTCGCGGTATTTAATTGAAGATGGCCGACCGATGTCTCACCAATTATTTCGTAGAATTACACAGCACAATGCGAATAACTTCTGCTGATTTTATTAATTTATGTCCAAGGAAAAGTTGTAAGATTTTATTACGTTATTTAAATATTAATTAGAGTTAACCGATCACTTGAATTATGCAGTAAATTACTTACTTATAGACTAAATTTTAACTATTAGTTAAACTGCACAGTTCTCATTTTTGTCTTTGTTGTTCAGTTAAAACTATGTAGCTGAAATTAAAAGATGTTTGGCTTAAATAGGAAAACTATGATTAATTCGTATTTTATCATTTTTTAGTAAGAATTGTGAGGTTAAATTGTGCGAAAAAAACAATATTTTAGTACTATCTTTTTCCAAAATTATGTAGTGAAGAGAATGTATGAGAATGTAAAGGAGAGTAGAGATCATATCGCAAGAGTGATATTCCGATAGACTTGTTGCTATGCAAAATGTTGTATCGTATTTCATATCTTAGTTATAGCATATATCTTAATCGTCAGTACCAAATAGTCTTTGATTAGTAACGTTGCTCTTAATATTTGGGGTTCAGATGACAAACAATTGAAATTGCTTTGAAGATGAATTAATTAAGCGTTCCTTTGCGAGGCGGCGGCTCCACTAAACAAGGATTTATGTTAAAAAGGAAATTATCTTCGAGGCTTTCTCGGAATTGTTTGTTGAATGTATATTATTTTTCACATTTAATTTTGATAAAGATGATGAACTGAACTGCGACATGATTTATTGTAGGAGTGTATTAGAGTAAGTAATACGGAATTATTGGAAATCTTAAGCCCGCTACACACCTTAAGTTTTAACTAGCTTCGAAGGTGTGTAGCAGGCTTTATAAAAGATCATAATTCTTCATGTGTCTTCACACACTTTGTCACACCTCCTTTTGATAACACACTTGTGTAATTAATTGGTAATTGCTCAAGTAAAGTGTCTTAATATGCCAGTAAAATAAATTTAAACTTTTACGTATTTTTATTATCAGTAAAATTCGCGACAAATTTAATTTTCAATTTAGAGTACAATTCATTTAACTTTTCATTTATTTTAAATGCAATAAAAGACATTTCCAGTCTCATAAGAGCGCTTGAAACGAACACTTTTTGATTAAGATTTAATTAAAGGGATCTCTTTGTATTAAAACTAAAACCCGGTTTCCACTTTAACAAGGACAGTTGCGAGTTGACTTGTTTCTACAACGAGTTAAGTTATTGAATTTTGAACGAGAAAAGCGAGTTAATTAGTACATTGTTGGTTCTTGATCTTATTTTCCGGATGCTACTTCGCGCTGGATTTGCCCTCTCTCGCGTCTTACGCAGTTCGGCTAACTTTCTAACTGGCTGGTGCGACGTGTAGTATAGACGAACGAGTTTTGAACAGTTCATAAGCTCTTCGATTGGTATCTTAGAACTATTAAACGCCTACTTTTGGATGCTGTTTTCGACTCACAATTTATTATTAAGCTCATTGATTTCTAAACTCGCTACTGAACATGCTAAGTCGTGTTTAAACAGTAGTTGTGAAGTTGTTAATGGTTTATTGATCATTGGTTTATTTACAAACCGTTTCTAATATCACACATTCACTACTTCTAATCTTTGAGTCCTTATTTTATAATATTTTCAATGTCTTTCTGTCTTTATATGAATTATATTGTAAGTAAAATATTTTTATTTCACAAAAACAGACAAAAGCTTAAAATTTTAAGATACATTTTTCTAAGAATTCTTTAGTTAAGTTAGGTAAATAACCACTGAACTTTATCAGGATTTTATGTAAGAATTCTAATATTTTAAAAGCTTCATTTCTTGCGGTATCTTCGCGTTTAATTTTATTTATTATATAAGACAGCGGGCCGCAGCGCGCGGGGGAGTCCCATCCCTAGACGCTGAGATAGTGCACTCTACGAGATGAGTCCGTTTATATCTTTAGACGTCACTTGGAATTTTAAATTATGCAAAAGTAAAACGTTTGGAAAACGAGAATTTAAAATTCGAACGTCAAGCAGCATTTAACCTGGTGGCGATAAATGGATTGTCATGTTTTATATTTTTCTTATTCGTCATGTATTTTTACATCTATTCGTCGAGCGTCATGTATTTCATATCTATTCGTCGAGCGTCATGTATTTTCTATCTGTTCGTCGAGCGTCATGTATTTTTACATCTCTTCATCGAGCGTCATGTATTTTCTATCTGTTCGTCGAGCATCAAGTATTTTAAATCTATTCGTCGAGCGTCATGTATTTTCTATCTGTTCGTCGAGCGTTATGTATTTTATATATAATTGAGAAACGTGTAATTTTTTCACATAAATAGCCTTATATGATGTGTTTGTTAGTTTCGAACGCGGTGTCATTCGATTTATAAACTTCTTCAAAGTATGATGGATACAGTTAGATTGATTTATGAATATATTTTTATTTACAGTGAAATTTCAGTATGACGTCTAACTGAAGAAAAACTAATTAATCTTATAACAGCTACAAAGGAATACTAAAGTTTTAACAAGTTATTTTAATGGACTATATCATTAACGGTACTTTAAATTGATTCTGAAGCAGAGTAATAAGAAGAAAGTTTTAATGGCCGATACTTTGTAGTTTTCTTTCAGAACTCTCGCTCAGTGGGCGGGGACTTATTTTATTATAACAATAGCTGACCCCTCGAACTCTGTTTCGCCTTATAGGCAATAAAAAAACAGATTTTTGAATTTATTGGGACATACAAAAAAAAAACATTTCCTCCTCGGAAAAAAAGTTTGTATGGGAAATGGAAAACGGTTATTTTTAAGGCTTTCACCGGAATTTTTCTAATTTTTCTCACCTTTTAAACCTTCCCTAGACCTTCACGAACATTCCATGACCGAGATAAGATAAATCCGTTCAGCCGTTCTTGAATTTTAGCGAGACTAACGAACAGCAATTCATTTATATATAATCTTTTAATATAATTTTGTGTATATAAAAAAAGATGTAAGAATAACAATATTTCATAAATATCATGATTAGTACAAAGCTTGATTATTTAACTACTAGTGAGGAGATTTTTTTAATTAAAAGAATGTGACTATCTAAAACTAATTAACTAGACTTTAGTCACTTAGTACAGTTTTTATTATACTATTATTCCTTGGTACATTCCAAATAAATTTTAGGTTGGTGCTAGAAATCGAATCTTCGATCCATGTGATCGGGAATGCGTAGACTTAACCAATGGGCTATTAGTGCTTCAATCGAATGAAACTATTTAGAAAATGTGATTTACATTTTCGTAAATTTATGACTTCAAAGTAAAATATCTTATTAAATATAATGGAAGCTTCCTGATACAACGATACCTGAGGTAATGAATAATGAATAATCTCGAAGAATACAAATTTGTCTACATAACACAATTATTTAACAAACAGGGAAGAGAGGGATGAGAAATGTTCGTAATATAAAGAGGATCTTTGTAAATAAATAATGTATAACGGAGGAAGTTGTTTATATCTTACAAAAACATTTTATTTATTAATATTATTATTAAAATATGCGATTGTTTTTGACATTCAAATTACGTATTGCATAAGGCTTTTACAATATTATCTAAGATCATAGTAAACAATACAGTCTAAAAGGTATAGGAATAGAAATTAATAAAACCTACAACGTATTGCGATACATAAATGTATAAGTTCAAGAAAAGAAAAAGACGAATAAGGGAAATGCTGTATCGGAAAAAGCTTTTATTCAAGCTTAACTAATCTATAGAGCTTTCAAGATACTTCTCAATGCGGTCTGTTAAATTAACAAAGATTCATGTCTTTGTTTCATTAAAGAGGAGATATGAAGATAACGTATTTGGTATCTATTTTTAGTAGTAGTAGTAATAAGAAAAAAAGACAAACGAGCCGCGGATCGCCTAAAATGATTTGATCCGACACTCATGGACATCAACACCAGGGGGGTCTCAGATACGTTGCCAGCTTTTAAAGGAAATGTACGCCCTCTTCTTAAAGGACCCTAAGTCGTAACTGTTTCTTCAAACTTATCCAAATACCTATTCAGTTCAAAGTAAAGGTAACTGAAATATTCATACTTTATAACACATTAAACAGACGATATCTAAGTTCTATACAAAGATATATAGTTTATTGTATCATAAAACTTCCTAAACAACAACGATAGTTTCATGAAGTTCGAAGTATCGTCTTCAACTTTTAAGACATTGTTCTGTATCAAGAAAGGAATACCTTCAAATAAGATACAAGTAAGTAATAAGTTCTTTAATCACTGTTATATAATCCTTATCACCATCATCATCCTTTGTCTGTCCACGGTTGAACAATGACTTTATTGTAATACAATCTAGCAAGGTACATATATATAAGGACGTGTTAAAACATTTCACAATATTAGAAAACTAGAATGTACATTGCGTCTGACATTTTCTGAATAGATCATTTCCTTTTATTGATTTAACTTACAAATGCAATGAAACGTCGAAGGTCGGGGCGGCTTCAAGAACGTCGCCGACACGTTTATCGGAAAATTCTCCATAAATATATTTCCAGTATAATATTCTGCATTTCAAACTAAATTCAATAAAATATTAATTACATTTGAATATTAATATTGAAGTTGTTTATTGTAAACATTATAATTAATTTAATTAAGCCTAAATGGACTAATGGTTATGGGTACGGACTACTGATCTAGCGGTCGTGGGTTTGAATCCCATCATTCGACTATTGTCGTGAACAATTCTTAACACAAGCTTTTTCAAACTTCCCAGGAAGAGTTGCAAGTAATAATAGTAAATGAACAAAAATCAACTAACAATAAAAAAAACAAAAATAATTATATTTTCTTAATACATCGAAAACCTTAAGCATCAGTATCCAATATTAATAGCAATATTGAATCTTGACAATTCTTGGTTATTAAGTTAAACCTAAGTTGTAAGGACATTACATCATATCGATATCACCCCGTCCTAAACATGACTTACGTAAATTCACATTCATCCCTATCGAACCTTTGCGACCTTCACAAATTCAAGGACGAATATTATTAAGACTGAGTTACTTGTCAAGTTTTTTTTTTTTAATTCGGACTCGTGTGTATATCTTCCGTAACCTATTGTAATGAAACCATCAAGAGAGTGTTGTGATCAAAGTGTTTTATCACAATCTTTATGTTATGAAAACTTCACCTGTCAGGCTTCGCTACACGTAATCCATGCGAAACATAAGCAGATTAATGTGCTTTTCGTCATTTCGGCTCCAATTTCTCTCGCCCGTGTTATCGTGTCCGCCCCTAGTACACTGACGTACGAAACCTAAGCGGAACTCGAAATCCTTTTTCGCAGCACATGGGCGTGCGGTAACGAAACAATATATTAGTTTCATATTAAACAGCGCAAAGGATAAGGTGTTTACATAACATTTAAAGAACAGGTCGTTGCTTGGAAATAACAGTTCTTCGGTTTCGTTCGAACTAAAGAGCGTCTGGAATACCAGGCATTTTGTGATCATCATATAGACAAAAAATACTAATGTATAGAGGTAATTGGGTATTTGATACTGTGAGTATTGAATTTATTTGCCACATCGCTTGTTCTTTTTAAAATAAAATCGAATTCGTTCTTTCTGTTTTGCCCTGTATCTCACCAATCGCTATCACACTAGCTCAGTTTTGGTACCGCGGCAGTGTACTAGGGGCGTAATGTCCCGTTATAACCTCGTTACTATGACATCTTTCGGCGCGGCCCGACCGCTCCCGGCAACACGAAAACTGTAATCAATCTTGTTATGTAGTTACAGCGATGCCTACATAACGTCAGACCTTTATGGTTACGCGATCCGTCTGTGTCAATTATTGTACCCCGGCAACCGTGAGGTAAAACAATATTGTTAAAGGATGACGTATTTTGTTCACTTTGTTTTTTTACATGAGTAAGGTAAACGAGCGAGGTATCGAGACATCCAGAACATCAGAGGAGGAGCCTTTGATGCCGGCGTTAGAAGCTGTATGTTTGTATTTTATCTGAATCTTTAATAAATTGACTGTTGAATACTTCTTTGAAAACAAAGTAGGTAATATTTTGTTATCATGTTTACAATTATCGTAACATGTAATTGAACTTGTAACATCTACAATTCTATGAAAGGATTTCTCCGTCCAATTCTATTTCCACATAAATATGGAGATGAGATAGTCGAGGCGACTTGGTCCACATTAACATAGGTCGAATAACTCCGCGCCTCTCGCCTTCATCACAAATTCTAATATCGTTGTATTAGAATATTATCACGCTATATTGCTCTTCCGATATTGTGTTCAAACATAGTTTTTTTTTTAATCAACGTTAAAACATTTGAATTTACAGTTCAATGAAGACAAGGACGTCTGTCGCTAGTTAGTTTCAAATAAAAGACAAATTCGTTAAACTTTTATATACTTTTAATTGGTAGACGTACAAAAAATTCGATATTGCCAATACCAGATTGCGTTTCCCTCATTGTTAAAGAGTTCACGTCTCCGTGATAAATGATTATTACAAAACGTAAAAATAAATTACATTATGAATAACTGTAACATTATACTTATAATATCAATGGTATAACAGATTCAATGTATATCCCCTCGGCCAATACACTGCTGTACAAATTCGAGCGACTACAAACTAAGTTACGTATGAGTGAATTGTATATTAAAATCAAAAGCTTAAGTTATCAATTCCATGTTTATGTAACGGAAATTAAGCTGAACTATAAAATTGAACGTATCACACATAGCTTTATCTGCATTCACGTATTTATTGTACACGAATTACTTCGTTCTAAATTCAAATTTACTTATACAAAGTAACAATAAAATATTATTTTTCAAAAACACACGAATGTTTATAAACTTATCGATAAACGTAAAACTATTTTTTTTTTAATCAATAGACACGATTTGCGTTTGAATCGTGCTAACAATGGCACTTCCTGACTAAAGAACGTATCACTATGCGCCAGACGAGCGGCGGCTTTAGGCAAGAAATGAGATTTCAGAAACACACGAGAATTAGAGCTCTTGATTGGGTTCTTCGGCGTCGGCCAGTTTAATGAGACCTATGAAGCTCTTCTCCGGCTGCATGAGAGAGTGTCTATTGCCACCAGTGTTCCTGACAGCGAGTTTGTCGCCGGCGCGCAGGAAGAGGGCGGCGGCAGAGAAGCAAGAGTTGGGCTTCTCGAGAGGCTCGGGGGAGTGCGCGGACTGCGCGCACTGCAGGAGGGTCTCGCGACCCTCCGTGCCAGGGTTGGTGCGGTGCAGTACCCACGAAATCACGTCATGACTATCCAGGTAGTAGATCTGAGAATAAGTATGTTTTATTATTAGTAGTCAATAAACAACAGTAATTTTGTAATTGCTTATAAAATTAAGAAGTATTTACGATCTATTAGAAAGGTCTACCTTTCGTCTTATTTTCTAAGTTTCACTGGCCATTTTTCCCACTGCCCTCTTTCTTTACCACCTTTAAATCTCTTTATCTAAATAATATGACAAATGAAGATCAATTTTCAAATTCGGTCGTATTTGGTACTTAATTTGGTTAATTGTAACTTTCGAAAGTGGTTATAACCAACCTGAACATAGACGAGATAGACTCCGGAGTGGTGGACGTGCACGTGGCCGGCGCGCGTGAGCGTGGGCCGCGGGTGGGGGGAGGCCAGCGTCCACGGCGAGGGGTACCACACGTCGTGCGGCGCGTCATGCGACACGCTCACCAGACCGTTACCTACAAACAACATGAAGTTTCCAAGTTTACAATCAATTATTCTTGTAATTTCATTATAAACACTTCAATTAAAAGTCGAACGCCAAAGAAAGCTTATAAAAAGTTTTGCACGATATTTCATGTTAAATAATTTTGTTGCCACGTAGGAAGTTGAAATTTTCTCACCTTTATAATGTTCATGAATTTCGGGGCTCAGATGGGACGTGTTTCCGTGGAAGTGAGCAGCGATGAATGGTCTCCTGTGGCCTTCCTAAATAAACAGTAACGATGTTTGTAACATACAGAAATAACTTTGACATATAAATGCCCAAAAATACTTCGATAATTTTGTGTAAAATAACAAATGGACTAAAGTATGAAATTGACAAATCCGTCAAGGTCAGTTAGCTTGGTTGCTCTTTATTACTTATGTTGTATTTTATTTTATGTTTAATAAAAATATTAGCAGATTTATGTTATCTCTTGACCATGTGATCGGAATTAATATCCTTAAGCATTAGGCCTACCTAATACTATAATTAAGTACATACGGTTTCAATAAGTAAGCGTCAATAGAAACATAATAAACATATTATAATTGAACGTTAATTTTAATATCCATACCCCGTCTTCGCTGTTTCTTGCTGTTCTTGTGACCGTGTGGAGCGACATCTTCTCGGCTACAGACGAGTCGGTGCTCGAAACAAACTTTTTCATTTTACGTCTGTAACAAAAAAAAATCAACATTGAGACTTTAATTACGATGAATATTAACTTCATATGTTTCATATCTATAACCTTCAAATCTTGTTTTCGAGATATCAGGGTTTCTAGAACTACACATTATTCACAGGAATGTATTTCAGTGTCGAAATAGACCTTGATTTCTAAGTTGTGTGAAAGATTTATGTCGCAATATGACCTATTTAGTAAACACGTGGGAAATGTTAGTCATTTCGTTTCTATTTCTACTTCATTTCACATTTATATATCGTTATAAATCGGTTTGTTATCTCATTAATTTTATTTCTAATTAAATTAATTATTAAAATTCTCTCTTCAACTAAAATATATAAGAACTATAGTTAGTACAGTAACTATATACAGTTCTCTTTGTGTACCGGTGTACGTTACCTTTATTAAATGGACGCAGTGAAAAAATATGTTCTGAGGGAGGTTTTACGATATTAATCTCTTTCAAAGCGGACCGAGCGCTGGGATATTAAAAAAAAGGCTTCGCTTCACTAGAAAGAGGGAAAAATATAATTGAATTTATATTTATAAAAGGCTTATATTGAAATACGTCCTTTGATGTAAATTTAGATGATGTTAAAAGCAAGATTAACGTCCTTTTTAATCAACGGGAAACTTTTCTGATCTTACGTAGACTTAAATAGAGCTTTCACTCTGTCTCATCCGGTTCATAACAAAGAAGATAATTAATTTTCTTTTTTCTTAAAAGTGTAAATAAGAATAAAGTAAAAGTAATAAACAAATTAAATCTAAACCTATCAATATGAAAGAGCCATTATAAATCAAAGTCGTCATTAAGACTTAACTGCTACCATTAAATTAATTTGGTACTATTTTCATGGATAAATTGTTGTAGTGTTTGGTTGCGTAAATAAAGAGGGATTTTTTTCCTTAAATCATCAACTCACTACACATCCCCACTAAGGGACTCGGAGCCTACCCAATTATTAGGGGTGACTAGGCCATAGCCAACTGCGCTGGCCCAGTACGTGTTGGTTGACTTCTCATATATCTTAGAATTTCTTCGCCGATATGAGGAGGTTGCATAACGATATTTTTCATCCCCGTAAGAACGTCGGATAATGTACATATGCAATTCGAAAATCAAAAAACACATTGGTACATGGCGGGGATCGAAGCTGGACAATGTCGAGTACAGTCTAACCAGGTCAAACGCTTAATAACTGCGCCACCGACTCTCTCCATTCCATAATTATTTTATTATAATTAACATAAGGCCACTTTACATCTCGCCAGACAGTTCGAAAAAGAGAGGGAGCGAGACAGGTGACGTTTTCTGCCATAGATAATGTAACTTGTGTAGAAATATAGTATAACGTAAGAAAAATATCAATGCAGTAGTCGGTACAGAGTCCCCACGCTTTTAGGATGATAAGTGTTCTAAGTTGTTAGATAAATAACTTTAATGTGCTTACTTATGTTGCTAACGATGTTACTTTATTACTGAAATCTCACGTTTGTTATGATACAACTTTCTTTTGTTATTTTATACTGAAATATTTATTTATAATCATTAAATTAATATATCTTTATAAACGCGAAGATATAGATTGATGTTTGGTACCTACAAAACGGCTTAATTGATCGTTATGAAATTCCACACATGGATTACTGTCTGGAATATCACATGGGCTTGTAAGAATTTTTTTAATTCCCCGCGGACTTCGATGACAAAACATGGATAAGTCATGTGTATGCAATAACTTGAGTAAATGTGTAAAATGTCAAATAGAAATTACTAATTACTTGCCAACGTATTGGTTGATAGCGTGAGTGTTTTGTTTTTTTTAATAATCATTCTGCGGTATACAATCGCCAGTTTAATTTTTCCTTATAAGTAAATAAATAAATCAGTACATACCAGTATTTATTAAATACAACAGCACATGATCATTTCGCACACAGAGACAAAAATGTATGGTAAACATCGCTGTGTGTGTCCGACATTAGTTGACACTTGGAAACTAGATACTTGTGGTCACATAACTTTGGTAAGGCTAAGGACACAGTATATGTTATCAGGTTAAATAGTTTTTATTCTATTTTTAAAACGTCAATGTTGCCAGTAATCGAATTTACCTACTAATATTAATCATTTTTGTTTGTTTTGAATAAGTCAGCTTTCCAAAACATATTGTAGGTACCTATTTTAAAATATTAAAGTCAATATAGCAAGGAATGAGCTTGTTATTAAATAAATAATTCTACGAAAAAAACCTCTTTGGTGTTCTAATAAACCAAAGACAACTATCATAATCTAGGAGACGTATACATTGTTTTTTCTTTAATTTAAATAGATTATAAATGTGATTCATTCTTAATGCCGACATGGGAGCTAGTTTGCGAAGTAAGGTCGATCGATAGAGCGTTCACCTGACATTCCCTACTCATACTAACATAGCATTACAAATTTCCCTTGTCTCCTATTCTATGTACCCTCCCTACCCTATGTGAACTATACTTCGGTGATACATGCATTAGGCACTTTTTCGTTTTTTTATTTGTTTAATGGCCTCCATTTCTTTTTTTGTTTTGATCAAAAAGTTTTGATGGGCCGTTATTGGCCAGGTACACATTGTACATTTATTTATAATCTTTAATGACTGTTTTTTGAGGTTTATAGGCAGTAAACCAGTTGAGACGCCATTTTTATTGTTGTTTGAACCTCTTTCGTAATTAATGATTCTAATTTGAACACTATCTAGGTCATTGTGGTTATCGTTGTTATTGCAATCAATGTATTTGATTTATTAAGTTTCGTGAATTCGCAAGCGACATCTAGCGGTGAGAACCATAAATATTTTTTCCCATCTGTTTCACAATTCGGATTTTCAATATTGATGACATGTTAAGCCGTAATTCAATCCAAACAAATTATTGAATACATATATCACGCTTTTTTAATACCACGATTAAAACAATATGTCTATTGGACTATACTTTTTGTGTTGTTGTTGAGAAAGGAAAGTTGTAGATTGCAAATTTTGTTGTAAACTCCTTTGAGATATCAAAGTTATGTACAAACCGGTCGTCTGACTTGGAGATAATCTTCGGTATTGGCATTTCGGCGATAGCGTCCGCTGTTGCATCGGAGATCACGCTGCGCTTTACGCGGACCTCTTCCGCTGCTTTGGTTGGTATCTTCATTGTTGGTAAATCTGTAACAAATTAAATACTAAATCAGGATATCACTTTCGACTTTCGTTACCTATTTTAGTGAATGAATTGTTGGATTTTTGTACAACGAAAACTATTAGATTTTATTGGTAGTTCACTTAAAAAAAAAACCCCCCAGTGTTTAGTATACAGATCCAAAACCGCTAGAGGGACGACGTAGGGTTCGAGCTAGCATAGCTCTGACATAGAGTTCGTAAGAAAAGGGATTCTATGGATAATTCGACTTCTAACGAAAAAATACGATATTGTCGTACCTAAAAGTCTGCAACAGCTGAACACTAGTTACCCAGAAAGGAGTACTCACCAATGTCAGTTAGCTCAGGGTTCTCGTTGAGCAGCCGCTTGATCTCCGTGATGTTGGGGATTGGGATTTGCCTCTCCTTGTCCGCAGGCAGCACCGCGTCCGTGAAGTCCTCAGGCTTCAGCCGCACCATGTTCGTTGTTCCAATCTTAAATAAGAATAACTAATTTAGGTATCATATTATAGCATTCTTCGCCATTGTATAAAATGAGCTAAAATCATTTTACATCATCGTATAGTTTGCTTTTTGTTTCTTAATTTAATTACTGTAAAGACCTTTTAACATTTAATCAAATTTAAAACCTTTAATTTATACAAAAGAAAATTTAAGAACTGAAATAATTAAGATCATTAGTTGCGCTGCGAAACAAAACAAAACAGAAGGCAAACGCTCGGAGCTATATTTTAATTAAACGTTTTGTGCAAAAAGTATCTTGTGATTTTAAAAGACAGATTAAAAAGAAAAGTGCAGGTCGAATTTCAGTCATTTGATCGCTGTCTGTCGTGTGCACATGCGGAATATCTAAGGCAAGTCGTTGTTAGGTCACATATGCACTTACAGGGGCCTCGCAGCCTACCAAAGAGACCGACTAGACTTTGATCAACGAAAACTTAGTTAAAGAATGATTAAAATAACCTTTTTTTTTTCAATAATATCAGGCCTTTGTTAGCTTACTAATATTTCTTTTACCACTCCAATTGAGCTCCAGGCTTGTGGTATATGGTTTATGTTATGGTCGAACGTCGAGATTCGAACTCACGACCATGTCATCGGTAATATGCACCCTTAAGCATTAGGCTATTGGCACTTAATTTGTTAGCTTACTAATGAAGATATATGATGAACCTAGTCTTAGATGTTTACTTTGAATGTGTGAAAGCGAAGTATTAAGAATAGAAACGTATTGCGCAGCGGAGGTTTTCGGTTGGTTTGTAAATAGATTTGTGTTCAGCACGTGATATCACAAATCGAATGCTCGGCTGCATACGTATGCATATATATTCAAACCGCATTTGCGTCATCTCGCAATTCGATCTATGGATCGCCATTGAATAGCCACAAACAGAAGCCAGGTGTCCCACATTCTATTTACAGATTCGATAACATCTCAATGAAACAGTACTTTTGTTTGTGATGGATAAACTCAAAAACTACTGAAACGATTTTCAAAATTCTATCACCACAGCAATGCTAAATAATACCTACGCAACATAGGCTATATTTAATATTTCTGTGAAATACATTATAAATAAATGTGAAGCAAAGCAAAGATATACAGCTAGTATGCAATAAACCAGCCCATATTCACTTCTACAAATAATTCGGGTCGTAAAATTTGAAAACATCCAACAGTCTTTTACGTGACGTCTTTTGTTTCGATAAAAAATAGTAGAATGGATAATAAAGAAAAAAAAGGATTGATAAAGTGTTTTTTATAAAAAGAAATGAAGTATAACAATCGTAGTGTTAAATTCCATTGTTTAAATAACAAATATTTGCACGCATAAAATTATGTGTAAAGTTTTAATAATCTAAAACTTTACCGAGTGCTTTGACACAATTCCTTTTATTGACGTCGTAAGTGACGTCATCACTCCAATAGTACACTAAATACCACGTCAAGATTGACAATATTAATTACTGTTAGTCATCATTAACCTGCCCTTTTCCTTATGGAAGGTCGGCACAGATTACATACACTTAATTTTTTTGTGTTAGTTTTATTATAGTTATTGTTAGTATTGATATGAATAAGATACCTTGGGGCCTTGCTTGTAATAATCAGGGTACCAGTCCCCGCTTTCGGCGTCCTCGTCTCCGTCGTACATATCTTCATCGTCAGCCATCTGTGCGTCATCCTCCAGCACCGTCAGACCGTGCAGTTTGTTCAACGGCGAATAGTTTCCCTTCTCCTTCTCAGACGCCTTGACGTCATCACTTTTATCAGTAGCGACCGTTATATCTTCGACTAAGTTGCCATCTTGATCTTCATCAGCGTATATCTGTGAATTATTTTTTTTTTTAATTTGATTACTAAAAGAAATGTATAAAAGCTCTTGTTACTGGCCAGAATTACTTAAAAACAATTAATATTAAATGTAATTTGTTAGTGTAAACAAAATTCTAATTAATTAATCTATTAATGATAAATGTACTAATTATTATTTCCGATATTAATGGATATTAAATTAACGATAATGATAATATGGTACGTTGCAAATAAATAGAAGAAAACGACAAAAAAACAATATTTTCGCCTCTTTTATATAAAAAATAAACTTCGATTGTCTTAAACATTATAAATTATTCTGTCGATATTATTTACCGTTACATATCTAAGTGATTATGGTAATACATAGATTTATATATAAGTAAAATATTGTGTATTGATGATATTACCAACAAGAAGCTGTCTATCCCTACATATTATGCACCATCACGACCAAAGTACTCAGTTAAACAAATTTACCCCGCAAGAAATGTTCATGGATTCATAGATATTACAGAGCGAATTATTTAGGATTTAATTCATCTCGACTCTACATTATACGTATATTTTCTTCACATAGAAACATGTACTAAAATTATATTGATTGTTTGTAAAAAAAAAATACGCGTTACGTGGTGGTAATTAAATATGTTTAACTATAAAAGATTTATTATAGTATTCTAATTGATTAAAGATCGGTTTACATTATTCCAGTCCAGCGCGTTCGATCGTCGGACTGGAATAATGTAAACCGGGCGTAAGATTTCTAATGGCGTCATAATTAGTGTATTTATTTATATGTCAATCATTAGTTTATACAAAGTGTGTTGTCACCGAGTCATTATGGTATCGAATAAAGATATGTGAGAATGTGCTTCATCAGAAACACATCGTAGATAACAAAAGAACTGACACACGACACCTTATTTACCGCGTGAAGACATACCAAATATTTATATATGTTGTAGGCAGTAATAAATTGCCCATGTACTATTTTAGACAGTAGTCTATCTGTGATATATTTCATTCAAATCCGTTTAGACGTTTTAATGTTATCTTTTAACAAACATCTAACGTTCTAATATTACGTGTTTATAATATTAATATAAAGTTTAGAATTTATTTTAGCGATAAGTAGTCGACAACCCTAATAGCGTAGTGTCCAGGTTGAAGCCCAACAGGCGTAAAACGATTTGCTTTAAAAATAAATGTGTAACCATTTCATATGATAGCATTCCGGAGCGAGGCTGAACTTTAATGCTCCGAGCACACTTGTTCAATTTATTATTAAATAGAAAGAACATTTATTACGGGCACGTGGGGAAATCAAACGATCTATCGTCTTTTAAACTATTTTAGCTTTTGTTTTCGAAAGATGATTGCCTCTTAAACGAACGTTTTACATTTTTATTGATATTTCGCAACTCGAACGGTATCTTTGTTTATGTTGTGTTATGTTATGTTGTTTAAAACGTGGTACGCGAAGCTTTTATTTTTTACATTATTTATTAGTGTTATAAATTTAATGTTATATAGAGTTAAATATACCTTATTTATTGTACATAATAATAACAGAAATTAAAGGAAATATGTTTTTATATAATTATTCATTGTCATAGAAGTTGACAGTCAGTCTTCAATTTTATAATCTGTTAATTACTTCTTGTGTGTATGTAGACATTTTGAGTTGATAAATTGCAATTTGAAATTGACCATATAATTTTCTACGTAATTGCATTATTAGTGGTTTGTTACGATTGTCGTGAGCAAAATCTTCACAAGTCCGATGTCCGCCATAGTCGCAAACGAACTCCGATATCGCGTCATACTTAAGCATATAATAATTTGTACAAACAATGTAATCATTTCTTCGAATATAGATCACTCATAGAATGTTCGGCGAAAATTTCAAACTGTTCGTTAAGTAAATAAATATTTATTTTAATTAATTGTTACTTAAATAAATAAACGCTATCGATAATATAAACATGAACTTGGTATTGAATTCTGAGAAAACTGTTACAGTTTAAATCTCAGAACGAACTGATTTCATCAGCCTTTTGTATGTATTAATATGTAGCAATATTTTACAGTCGAATTCAATAGAAACGACATTTTTACATATGTCACTAGCTGGTAATGTTATTTTTTTGGAACGCTACAGTTTTTAAATTGTGACACAAACATGTATGTTTTTAATAAGTCTTTGATTACAACTTTATAAAGTTAAAATTGATTAAATAATTTTGTTGTAATATCTCATTTCTATTGAATTGGAATGTATATAGTTTAATTTATATAGGTATTAACATCCAGTGACAGTTAGCTATGTTTCTGCTTTCCGATATTTCGAAGCGCGATCTTCGTTCAAAGTAAATTCGAATAGAATACTTGAAATATTTAAAAACGGTAGAGCAGTTTATGTTTAAATTGCTAAACGCATATCTTTTGTTTTTAAATATTTCAATAGGTATTAATTCAATTAAAAGCTACAGGTAATTAATTTTTGAAGTAACGTAACTCGCATTAATTACTCTAGAAAGTTCTCAAACTCATTTAATAATTTTGACAGACACTTTACTTGGTCGTACCCACTCCTTATCAATCTTAATTTCCTTTAATGTTGCTTTAATAAAGTAAACAGTAATATCCCGTCTAAATGCTTAATAAATTTATAAATATTATTATAAGGGGTTTTCTTATTTTTTCCTGTCGTATAACAACGAAGGCAAAAGTTATTTCCATGTAGGAATTAGGCAATCGATTCCCCTAATAAATTAATTTCCCCAGCAGGCCGGCAGTCCGATAGGAATGAGGCAACGGAATTAATCTTATAAATAAACGTTTTAACTTAACGACTTCGGAAACGGAGAACAAAAGCATGTTACAATTTATATTCGTAATCTGTTGAGTCTAATTCGGTTGTGACAGCCGGCACGTTACACGTCTATTTATCAAACGAGAGTAAACAGTGGTAACATTTAGACTGGCCATGCAATTTAAAATTACCTTTAGAAACAACAACCAACAACAACCAAAATTAAATGTAATCGATACAAAATATCCTTTTCTGTTAATCCCTTTTTTTTAAACATAGCTGGCTGCAAATAGATTTATAAAAAAAAACAATTTTCCAATATGTACAATGATTGCGTTGTTTAAAAAATTCAATCGATGTATACTTCTTTTCGGGAAACAAAACCTTTTCCCGCGACAGTAATAAACATTAATATAGAATATCATGACACATTTACTCATATGTCACTGACCGTAAAGCCATTTAATTTTTGCTTAAGAGCACAAAAAGAGATTTGTTTTGTAATTGCATGTCAGTCAAACGTGACGGCGATATATGATTACTTGTCACATCTTTTAGCCCCATTTGGATAACATCTGCCACTTCTCATATTAAATACCTCTACACGCCCACGTCTTTTCGTATTACAAAGTACGATATCCGCGTTTCAAGATGTTCAAGTATTAATGGATATAACACGAACTGATCTTGGTAATTGATGGTTTGTAAACTGACTCTTGTAAAGACGGTATATCCTTCGCTATTAATGATGTCCAGGCCGGATCATACCTAGATAAAGGTTTTGTATTTTTGTGTTACTAATTAATAAACTAGAAAACAAAGGAAACGATTATTAAAATCCTTTCACCATTATATGCTACTTTATCTGTGGCATATAGACTATATATGATGACTATACCGATGAGATGACTGCTGATAGGCGAGACTGGAAGAGAACATGTTGTGCCGACCCTACATAAAGTGGGACCAGGGCAGGAGAAAGAAGAAGAAGATTCTTTTTTTTAATTTACGTTTCTCAAGTGAACAGATCATTTTTTTTTACATTTTAATTAAGTATGGGACGGACTATTACGGTGAAAGAAAACATCTTGTCTGCACATATCGGAGAAGAAATTCAAAGATATGTGTGAAGTCAATGCACTGACAGCGTGGTTAACTATGGTCTAGTCACCTCCTAATAGAGTAGGACACATTCAGGATATTGATGGGGTTGCCGCGTCACTGCAGTGCCTCCGCCATGTTCGCAGACGCACGGGTAGATGGGTTCCACGCCATCATGAGAAAACGCTGCGCCTCCTTACTGCGGAGAGTACGTGACAGCCCTAACAGCATCCTGCGTGTGTTGACGGCCGCGTGGGACGCAGCGATGCTGGCTCGCTGGATAAAACTACGTGTGGGCTAGCTCGAGCTAGCGTCGCTGCTGCGCCACAATTTGTTATGTTGTAAGCAATGCTATTGTAGTAATGAATGTTGCAACTATAATTATTAACACTGTCTCTATGCCTATACTAACAGTTCTATGGATTCATGATCTGAAAGTAAACTATTATTATTATTATTATTATTAAGTGGCGATGGGCCAGCCACATTGCCCGTGGAACGGTCAGCCGATGGGGCCACAGAGCCCTGGAATGGCGGCCACGGACAGGTCGACTCAGCGTGGGTAGATCGTGGTAGATCTTTGGGGGAGGCCTACGCACAACAGTGGGCGACGTGTGGCTGACATGACGTTTACAAATTTATCCATAGAACAGTAATGTGGTGTAGTTATTAAAAGAGTTTTTTTTTAATGTTAAATAAGAACTTTTTATGTTGTTTTTGCAATTTATTACAGAAACACAAAAGTCGTCTTTCATATTATCAAAATGACATTGTATGGTAATAATGCTATTCCATAAACGCGATGTGTTTCTGTTGCTTACGATGATTGTTAAAACTGTCCACCGGCCTGTGCTCGCGCCGGATGACAAGCCGCACTCGCGCCGGATGACAGCCCGCACTCGCGGGTCGCTTTCGCCGGGACTCTACTGGAAGGTAGACTTAGGTTTATGCCGGAATATCTTAAGCTATGTTTTTTAATTAATGCACACTGTTCTGCGCACGAGTGGCACGAGCAGCACGAGCGCACCAACGCACGAGCGCGGCGGCCGGCAGCTGAGGAATATCAACTTGAATAAAATACTGGCAATAAAATAATAGTAAATTTTTGCTTACCATCTACGAAGTTCGGATTCTAAAATAATCAAACGAAGGAGTATCAGTTCAAGTTATTAAAAAACGGTCAACATTTATAATTAAATTTAATATGTAGTATGTTTGTATAAATTCTTTAGTTGTTTTAAACAAATGTAGACATGTGTACCAACGAGTTAATCAACATTAGAAATTGGAAACATTAAATGGACAACAAGAAAGAACAAAATCTTTTTCCGATTTGGAAATGGAGGTGGCACATTCCACGTATATAATAAACTTGATAGTCAAATAAATACACCTTTTATTTTTAACGCCTTCTTTAGAATTTTACAATGCAACAAACAAATCTTCGAGCTAAATGATTCCGCCCCTCCCCCCCGACCTCCCTCGCGCCGCTGCGCGGGCATCGAGTGCGGTTTGAGGACAGCTCAGGACCCCCTCGCCGCTACTCACGGACAGGCGCGCTATTTCGGGCCCACTTAATTTTTCCCCTTCTGGTGCAGACAGCAGCGGTGGGATTGCACTTAAATCGGAACTCAACAAAAGCTATCAAGGAGAAGTAAAGACCTTTCCATTTGTAGGGACAAGTGACGGACCCACGTTAGTATTTCTTACAATTACTAATACTAATTAACTATGACACTGCAATGGAGAAACAAGGCATTTGGACTTTGTTCATGAGATAATATGATAATGTCAAGAAAATCAAAATAATAAGTATTGTCAACAAAATCTTTGAACAAACGTCAACGTGGACGTGCAACAGACACCGACACATCCTCTGACCGTCAGAGAGCAATAAAACAAGGTATGCTGTTGCACTATATATTATACATTAGCGAGAGGGCGCTAGTATCGCAGGCAGTGGTCGTGGTGCAGCGCATGATGCAGCGGCGCGGCGTTCTCCTTGTCGCGCGCGTAGTGGGGCGCGGCGTGCGCGGCGTGCCCGGCGTGAGCGGGGTGCGTGTGGTGCGCGGCGTGCGAGCCGTGCGCCGGGTGGTGTGCGTGGCCGGTGGGGGGCGCCGCGGGTGCGGCGTGCGGCGGCTGCGGCGCGTACTCGGGGGGGAGCGGTGGCGGCTCGTACTCGTCGCCAGAACCGTCAGAAGCTTCCAGGTAGCCGAAGAGTCTTGCGGCGCCAGCGGCGCGTTGCTCGCGGCGCCGTATGGCACCGGGCGCGGGGAGAGCGGGTGTCGGTGGCGCCCCGCTCGCTGGCGCGCCGCTACCCGGCGTCCCTCCTGTGACCGACGCGCCAGACGCACCCACCTGACTCGTAGGAAACGCAACCGCCGCCGATCGTCCAAGGCCCGTCGGCACTTTCAAGTTGCGGCTCTCGACATGACTGGAACATTTTAAATTCTTCAAAGTTATTCAAATCACTAACTCGGACTTCTTTCCAAAAGCTTGTCTTAAGTCTATTGTTCTATCCTGTTCTAGACGTCGTGCTCCTTCAGAGATATTGAATAATTTCATTAGAACTTAAAGGCATTTCAACACAACCTACTATTCTCAAATACAGAACCTTGGCGAGTAACAGAGAGGAACATTGAGAATACGGGGCCCAGGTCTCGTCCATAGGCGAGAACGTTGGTTCCTATTGAAATCGGTCGCAGTCGGCGTGAGGCGCTCAAGCGGAGATTGTGAGGTAGGCGGTACTAACTGTGCGTCGCGCAGGTGGTGCGCCAGCTGCTGCGGCTCGTCGGCGAGGTAGGGACACTTGGCGCAGGCCTTTTTGTTGTGCACCTTGTGCACGTGCGTGGCGAGCCGCTCGGCGCGAGCCGCCTTGTACTCGCACAGCGCGCACGCAAACGGCTTGAGGTGCGTGTTAAGATGCCGCTTGAGGCACCAGTTGTCAACGCCCGACCACGCGCAGTAGCAGCACGCGTAGCGCCGCTCACCCTGCAACCCGAGCGCCCGCGCCGCGTCAGTGCGTGCTCTCGCACGTGAAGCGCGGTCGCCCTTAGCAACGACCGTTACGGACTGTGGCAATCTTTTCACATTATAAAACATTTCTTTGGGCGCACCGCGTGGTCCCACGTAAGAAGCTCTGAGAGTAAGTATTACTTATATACCTCAGCTGGTAAGTATAAGATGATACGGAAGAGCGGTGCTGAAGAGCTCTCCGGTGATTCGGGTTGTTTTCTTAAATATGTAGATATAAAGCATCTCGATGACGAAGGATCACATTTACGACATCGACCTCACCTTGCGACGTACCGGGGAGGAAGCGGTCGGCTTGTGTGCGGCGGTCGGCGAGGACGCGGGTTCGGTCTTGGCCAGCGGGGCGCGCTCCAGCTTAACCGGCGCGGGCCGGCACTCCAGTGCCGGCGCCGGCACCGCCTCTCCGGCGCCCTTGCAGTAGTGCGTCCCCGGCGCACCCGCAGAGCTCGCCGCGCTCGTGCCTGTCGCCGGTTTGATGCCACTCGACCTCCTGATGCGGTTGAGATCGTACGGCTGGTCGCGATGCATGCGCAAAAAATGTTTCTTGACGTGATCCGCGCGGTTAAATTGCTTCTGGCAGAGATAGCAGTGGAAAGGTTTCTCGTCGCGATGAATGTTCTCGTGTCGTGTGAAGAGGTCGCGACGGTCGGTGGCGTAGGGGCACGCAGCGCACACGTAGCGCTTGCCGGCGTCGGCGTGCGCGCCGGGCTCGCCGCTCGCGGTGTCGGCCGCGGGGCCCGGCCCGCCGCCGACCCCCGCAGCGCCCGTTCCCGCCGCGCCGCTCGCGCCTGCTCGTCTCTCGCTGCGCGCAGTCTCCACCTGATGGCAGGGAGACTTTTGATAGATTTCAGTTCAGGTTTGGGGATAAAGGAAAATACACCGTGGTGTGGCAGGTGCTAGAGGGGAGCGCGCGTACCTTGGTTTTGAGGCGCTGCAGGTAGCGGGTGAGATCATCGAGTGCGGGGTTGTCCCGAAGCAGGTGGTCAGCGGCCGCCGGGTCCGAGTGGTGGGCGCGTGCCAGGTGCTGGCGCACAGCGCGCGCCCACCCGCTAGCGAAGCCGCAGCCCGCCAGTGGGCATTGGAAGGCGCGCGCTTGCGAATGCGTGCCTAGCCAGTGCTCGGCGACGCGCGCCAGGAACCCAACGCACTCGCAGTCGGTGCACTTGAAGAGCCGCTGCGCCGGGTTGTAGGCGGCCACGCGCGAGTGCGCCCAAGCTAGCGGCTCCTCCGCCGCCGTCCAGCGGTCCTCGGCCGACGGGTCCGTGCGCGGTGTGAAATTCGCCTGCACGGAACACAATAACCTATTTACAGACTTTGAAATTGCTATATGTTGACTGTTTTCTAAAACAATATATATATAGTATATATATATCCTACAATAGACTGTTTCATACAAGTTTGACGTTAACAGTGAGCCGATTTTCGAACTGTCATTTTGTATTGTAAATAACAACACTGACAACATAGAGCCAGCGAAAGGCCTCCCTGTATTGCTCTAGATAAGAAATCTATCACAGACGTATGATGATCTCATCCGTGTTATTGTTTCGTTCAAATGGTGAATGCTAGGTTTGAACAAATATGTATTTGAGGAGATACGAGGGATCGGCGGGCGCGGCGACGCGGCCGGCAATAGGTGCCAGCGAGACCAACACCTGCAAGATGCCGGGCGGCGGAAAACCGTTTTGCATGAGAGCCGCCAGGCCCCAGGCGGTGATGTGCTCCTCTGGGCGCAGGTCGTCGACCAGCTCCATTAACACCGTCAGCACAAACATTCCCACGAATAATTCACTAATACCTTATTGTTTTCTTTGCAGGATGTCGAATTTTCAACGTACACGCAGCAAAGTATGGTGGGGCGATTCACCGCCGAACATGGGCAGTCCGGTGGCGCACCCGCCAGCACAGAACCAAAACAGGGGAGAACAAGACTGGGAACCTCAGCTACCGCATTGGATAGCTAACCAGCCGGAACAAAGGAATAATAGTGCTGATAATATAGCTGAACCTAATATATTACAAATTAACCAGTGGCCTCTTAGACACGGTAGCCCTGGAAGTCACAAGAGCCAAGATTCTGGCTTCTCCGACTCTGATAGTTCACCACCGACCTTACAATACTATCCACCAGCAGACAACAGTAACTCCACAATACAAACATCGAATAGCAACGATTCAAATAACAATGAAAACGTTACCGTGCAACATGCAGTCGATTTACAAAACACCGATCACATTAGAGATGTTGTTGACAATTCTAGAACATCGAACAATGTCAGTAATATAGCACCAACACCGAAACCGAGATTACGAAGCAGTAGTGTTATACAGACACCGTACGATTTACAAAAGTATTATGAAGTTCACACCGACGAAGAACATATGAATCTCTTAAAAGATAACGATAAAGAACCGAAGTACCCAGCTCCTACGAACATCAATGATAATTATGAAAAAGACAATACTAAAAAAATGATCAAAATAGATAATAAGAATATTAACGTAAACCCTAACAGCAAACGTACAATCCAAAAAGATACCAAAGATGTACACAATAATAATGTAAACGTAATAAGCCCTTCGAAAAAATATCCAGCAAAGAAAACTTTCGTGTCCAGTACTAACAGTGATAATTCTAATATCATTAAACTAGCTAAAGTCAAAGATTTAGAAACTAGCAAGAACAAATCAGACGACAGTTTAGAATATATTAAATTATCCAATGATAACGAAATCGCTGTAAACAATCAACCGAGAGTACGAACGCCCATATCCAACGTATCCTATGTACCAACAGAGAGGATACCATCAGTCAAACCTGAATACAAACGAAGTAATTCAAACGAAGAACATATTTCTACTACACCCATATTTCAAAGAAACAGACTGAACCAATCCTTAAACTTTGAAGCTCAGAGACTTGATCAACAGATATTAGACATACAAGGCGGTTATCATTCCCTAGGACATATAGATGAAGATGCATTGCCAAAAGATGTAATACAAAACCAAACAGACCCAATACACAAACCGACCAAAGCGTTATTAGGTAAAAACATCATGGACAGTCTTCACTTAAAACCGAACAAGAAAGTAGGTCCAAAAGCGAAACAGAGAATGGTAAAAGCTGAAAGAGCTAGAGATTTATTTCGATTATTTCCTAGCAAGAAAGAGAAGCCAGGAGTAGTCGATAGTCATGCTGGTGGTGTTTTAAACGGAAGCAGAGTTCCGTCACTCGGTCTACCGAGATCAGCTGAACATAATTCTTGGGTCATCGTCGGTCATCCCGAGAAAGAATTACTAATACCTAATTACACGGAAAGATTAGTTGCTACAAAAAGTGACGTCAATCTAAAATCGAAAGACAATGAAGAGGAAATCAACTATATAAAAACTAGACGAGTAACTCCGCCGCCGCAGTTCAGAGATAAACAGAAAATACCTTACGACTCCGATACTAAATCAGATAGTGATTTGACGCACGATTCTAAAAGAGAGAAATTGAAATATGACATTGACTTCACGGATTTGCAATTGAACTTTGCATGTACGTCCACACCGAAAATGATAGCGCCTCAAGACTTTTTAAATAAAACTCAAACACCGAAAAGTAATAAAAAAAGTTCTTGCCGAGTTAATTTGATAGGGGATTTCAATGGCGGGTAAGATATTTTTCTATTTAAACCTGTTTTAAACAGAAAAAAAATCATGTTTTTAATCACAGTAACTACCACGCTATCACTAACCGATTACTGAAATTCAGAGATGTAGAGTAAACCAATAAACTTACAGTATTTTATCTCGTTTTAATATCATACTCATACATAACGGCATTGATAATGACGTATTCAATGGCGGACCGACTCTCTCGCCAGCACCGTCTTACCGCGTAGCAAAGATTCCTTCAAAAGGATTTCCGATACCGGGAATCCAACTCGAGCCTCCTGGTTGATAGCCAGGTATCCCAGGCACTAGATCATAAGGGTACGTAACGAGTATCCTATCTAGCTATAGTATATCCTCAGTGTGGACGGGTCTTTGCATGCGGAAGGAGGACCCGCATTCTATGGAAGGCATTGAGCAGGGCTCATCTCTAGTAGATCAACAGACTTTTAATTATCCGCAACATTTCACAGTTAAGTAATTATCTTTTACAGGTTGGTTTTAAACAATCAGAACGAGATATTATACAGAGAAAGGAGCATCGATCAAACAACATTGGAGAGGTTATGTGATCGTAAAGCCGAACCGGTGCAATACTGGCTGTGCGATCTAATTAGTTCCAACGAGAACGAATGCATGACGACACTCCAGAGTAAGCCTTTAGGTACCGAGATGAAAGCTCTGGTGTCCGCTAGTTCCGCAACTATCACTGGCAACATAAAGAAGGTGCAGACGCACGGCCAGATTATTGTTCATCAGTTCAGTGACGTCATACGGTATGTACTTATAAATTATCTTTTTACCCTACATAGAATACAGTACTGCATACTTCAGCTTTTATATCTGAACTGATTTCTTACGCATGTCCTCTTTCCACACAATACATCCGTACCTTCGGTCTTCTACCTTTGTAGGCATCCACAATCAATATATTACCTTGTATTTACCAACTCTTGAGGCAGTCATCATGATGGAATTACGACAGTACAGTCATTAACAACCTCGGTCAATCATTATGTGATGTGGTCACGCCAAAATTACAAAATTACAGTTGACATCCCTTTAAATCCTGAATAGAATCCGAAGCCCTATATTTCAACTCTGCCATTGTCTCATTTTGTTTTTTTAACATAAGTAGTTTTTTTGTTCATTTACTATTTTTTTTTTGTAACCATTTCTAGTAAGCTTGAAAAAGCTTGTCGAATGGCGGTATTCGAAGTCACGACCGCTATATCGGTAGTCCGTACAATTTACTATAAAGCTATTGCCGGTTTAAATCTTACTAATATTACATATGACAATTTGGATGGATGGATGTTTGTTTTTGGATATCTCCACAACAGTTAAACAGCAAAGCTAGTTTATAATTTTATGTTTAATTTAAATAACAATTTTCAGGCAAATAGAAACAAATGACACTGGCGAGGAACAGATATGTCTGCTCGTGGCGAATATAAGCGAATTCGTGTTGACACACAGCATTACGTTAAACACGAAGCCACCAGGTGAGACTCCTGAAAGATGGGACAAGATCAAAGTATCATTGCAAATGTATCTACAGAAATTGATCGATATCGGTGAAGATGTCAAATTAGAATTGAACGAAAGCAACCCGCAGTGGCATCTGGTACAAAAACATCTCGATACATTGATCGGTATATTCTTGGAGACGACTAAAGCGGTGCTGGTGCAACAAATGAAGGTAAGTTTACAAAAACTAATTAAACTATCGTAAGATATTATTATAGACTGATTGTAAGTGAGCGAGGTGCCGCGAACGCGCTTTAGTACCAATCCCACTCACCCTGAAGAAGAGCCTCAGATGGGCTCGAAACTAGTCGGTACCGACACTGATTTACATTCAAATTAAGCCGTTTTTATAAGTAGTATAACTAAATATAAAACGGCTAATACACATGTTTACGGTTTGTAACCGGCCGCGATCGCGAAATAATACCAATCCCTCTCATCCTGAAGAGCCTTGTACTGGCTCGAAACTTTTCGGTACCGACACCGGAGTAATACGTACGTGTTAGCCTTTTTATATATAATATGTTCACTAATTTCGAAGTCCGTTATTAAAGCACCAATAGCCTAATGGTTTAGGATATGAATTGTCGAACAAGTGGCCGTGAGTTCGAATCCCGCATATCGACTGAAATACCGTAGCACAAGTTTTTTTAGAGCTTAGATAGGTAATGGTGTACATGAAATATTAGTAAAATAACAAAAATAAGAATACTTCATTAATTAAAAAAACATATTTCTTAAAATTAAATGGTTATTTAAAGAACAGTTTAGTTATTGAAACCGGGAAGTGAAACTGATCCGGTTAAATCAAGGTTTTTAAGTTTCAATAGTCTAAAAGAAAACTATTGGCATCAGGAAAAACTTCAATATAAACTATAAAATCAACTTTTCTTCGTCTCTATGTTAGAACGAGGCGTGACTGTATCCTGTGTCGTTTAGAAAGTGGAAATCGCCCATTACGACCTCACTACTTTCCCGGTTTCCAACACGTCCGACTTATAAAACTTATTTATGAAGGTATATCAATGTTACACTATAGAAAAATACAAATAAATCATCATCTTTGTGGGAAAAGGATGTAAGAAAGCTGCGTGTTTCCTCTGGTACTGCAGATGTCTGGGCGTCTATGATCATCGCTCTTGTGATAACGCCGTTGTTTGCCCCCTTCTCATATAAATGTCCGGGTATTTTAATTTGTGTTAATTTACTAACAATTTTTTTACGACTCCAAATGAACTAGGTTTGTGCTAGAATTACCATATCCTACCACAACAGTCGTACGTCGGGATTCGAACTGTCGACCACGTGATCGGAAATCCGTACCTTCAGCTTTCTTATTTAAACTTTTTTTTTTCAGACGTTAGTATCAATAATCGAAGAACCACCATCGGATATCATATTAAAGAGTACACTGACATCTATCGGCCATCTTGCGATGTTAAGTGAGAACACAGAAAGTTCGTTACACGATAAATGTTCTAAAATCATGAAGAGTATTACTGAATTACCGTTCGTGGACTGCGGGGTGCCGCGGGCGCTGCTCACAGCTGTCATTGAAAGCAATAAGAGTTCAATAAAGGCGTTATCATTACGCGCCCTCGCTACTGTGTGTGTTACCGCGGAAGCTGTCAAACAATTTGAGGAGGTAAGATTTTTATATTATCATTCATAGCTTATCTATTGTCTTTTTTCTTCCTATACCGCTTCCCTTACCCTGCCTCTTTATGATTGAATATTTATTAGAAACCATGGTAACACTTAAAATGTGATTTAGCACAATTTTAAAATGAAGATTGTAAAATTGTTTCCTTTCTATATAAGAAATAATATTTTTTTATTTTGTTACTTAGGGTGGTGGTATAGAAATCCTGTCAGATATCCTATCAGACCGCTCGAACCCGGAGCCTCAGATGCGGGAGGCGATAACCGTACTCACACAGATCACGGCGCCCTGGCTGCGAGGTCATTACGACCTCACGCAACTACATCTCTACCTTAACTCCATTGTTGATAATATTACTGGTGAGTTTATAAACAACTATACATTGAAAAAAATATATATTTCTCCGTTGGTGCGTCAATAAAAACTTTTATTTAGTGACATCTATTCGTGAAAGTTTGTAATTACCGTAAAAAAATATTAACGGAAACTGTTTTTAAAACTTTAGTCAATAGATGGCGTTGTACCTTAACATTTAATTCAACGTAAAAAAATTTAAAGTTCTTCGTTTCTTCTAGGTATACTCTCAAGGACGGACTGTTGTCAGTTATTACTACTATGCACGGCGTGCCTCGTCAATCTGGTTCGGGAGTTGGAACTGGAGAAGAAGTCTGACGAAGGCACCAAGTCTGACATCGTTGAGGTGATCGCCCGACATTGTACTATCGAGAAACTATTGGATGCTTTAAAACGCAGAGGATCTAACACATCTGTGTTTCTACAGGTAATTTTAAAACTAAAAAAAAGGATAAGGTCGCACTCTGAATTTGAGTTTGACACTAAGAGTTACTTAGCATAACTTTTGTACAACAAATCTACGCTAAGCCAACGTAATCGTATTCATAAAACAGCTGTGACTGCGACAGAAAAATATATCACTTTATTGCGAACTAATTTTACGAAATTAATTTTATTTTTATTCTATTCCCGATTAACAATTGTTATTTTCTCCAGGAGCAAACTGCGTCACTAATCTCGTCGCTGTCTCGCGTGTCCCGCTGCGTGCTGCCACTGTCCCGCTCGGCGGCGGCGAGCGCGGCGCTCGTGTGGTTCGCGCGCGCGTCCCCCGCGCTCGCCCCCGCGCCGCGCACTGCCGAGCTGCGCGCTCAAGCCAGGTTACATTGCCACGCTGCTGAAGCTATAGCCAGGTAACTTCTAACTAAAAGATTCAGAACACAAATTCCCTAAATAGGTACATATATAGCGAGAAATTATTTTCCTTCGGGAAAACTCTGATCTTTATCGGAACACAATAACACCCGAACTGTCAATAAATGATCATATTAAATGAGTGACATTTTATGGGGTAAGAAATTGATGGAATGGAGGCCACGGTTGGGGACCAGGAGTATGGGGCGTCCTCCCTCCAAGTGGACCGACCATTAGTGCGGACGGCAGGAAGTCGTTGGATGCGGAAAGCGGAGGACCGCGTAGTGTGGAAGGCATTGGGAAAGGCCTACATCCAGTAGTGGGCAGACAAAGGCTGATGATGATGATTCTGATATTAGTTACATAACCGACTTTGATATCTATATAATAAGAATGTTTACTAAAGCCGTATGAATTTGATTGAAGTAATTTTCGAAGTAAGTTAGTACTAATCACATTTGTATAAAACAATCAACTCGAGAAACCGAGCCCTGGAAACGAACTGTGTGATACAAAGTTAGAGGCGAAGTTCCTTTAATCGTATGATCAAATTAAACGTTGAAATGAGTTCACTCACATTAAACAACAAATATAACTTGGATATTAATTAGGTTCAACATTATAAGTAATTTTTTTTTCTTGTTATTACACGAGACATCATTTAAATCTTTTTCAAGGAACTTTCATTCATTTTTTTGTAGTAATTACTAAGCAATTAAGGGTATTGGACATTAATAATAAAGTTCTAGTTAATGCTTTAAACATAAATGTATCATACGACTAAATCATCATTATCAACCCTTGTCTATCCACTGCTGGACATAGACCTTTCCCAATGCCTTTCACAGTACAGTACACGCACACAGTACTCCTGTATACAACCACTTCCCGCCTGTACTAATGTCATAAAAATAAGAAAGTTTAAATGACTCGATTGACCTGTGATACCAAAATCATTCATCTGTAAGTCATATCTAGAGCATTTGCTTTTTATAAATAGAGTTAAAAGGCAACCGTAACCATATCTTTTCTGTAAAACTCCTGCATTATTGATACACAGGAAATGAGGATTGGTAACACACACAACAATATAATAATCAGCATTTTAAATCAGCGCTGAAACAGTCGGACAAGTTAAATCAATGATGGATAGAAGGGAAATGTAGGTAGTTAGAAGTGACGTCGCGTGCGGCTGTAATGAAAGCGGACGAGGCGCTCCTTTCGTGCACAAGTAATGGCTCAGGCACGCTTAATGAAAACCTAAGCTAAATACTTGATTAAAAGAGTCCACTTGGAATGAATATGTTACGTAAAAGAGAATTTTTAAATTTCAAAAGACGACAAAGGAATAATGGTATTATTATCATGATAGAATTCCAATTTCTCCAATAAGTTTGTCAAACGTAGACTGTTATAGTTTACTGTAAATGATATCTAGATAAATATATATATGTTTTAATGATAGCAGATTTTCGTTAATTTACTAATGTTTCATTTACCACACCAACTAAGGTCTATGCTTGTGCTAGAACATGGTCCACAACAATAGTCGAATGATGGGATTCGAATTTGCGACCACGTGATCGGAAATCAGTACCCTTAACCATTAGACTATTGGCGCTTGAATGCGAAATCTGTTACAAATCTTGGAATAAAACATGTAGAATATTTATAAAAGTGTTATAGGGGAGAACAGACGCTCAGTGAACGTCTACAGAGGTGCTCAGGTATTCAGTTGTGAAGCCTAGGACTCGCTGGAATTTGAGATATTCCGCAGCTCACAATAAGTTATGGTGCACTTCGGCCGCCACCCGCTGCAGATGTCTGAATAATTTAATAACTCAAGTCGTGAGTAAGCAAACAGAATCAAAAATTAAATCTAATTCGCCTCCGCGCCTCGTTAGCTATGCAGCCCTTTACTGTTTCTGCTTAATAGACGTTTCGCGAAGGATCAACCAGTCAAGCGCTCGAAAGCAATTCTTGAATTTTTAAATTCGACGTCCCCTCCCCTCCCCCGGCACCGCGTCGCCGATTGTTGCTTGTATTTAAATCGCGTTACGCGATTATGTCATGATTTCGTTTAAAACTTTAATGTAACGTTAATGCGTTTTAAAATACTATAAAACATTTTATAATTAATTTAAATATACATTTTTATATTGTGAAATGTTTTTATACATTTTTTAAGAATAAATATAGTGATATCAAGCAGAGTAAGTATCAACTCTACCAGGTAACCAAGAACTTATCCACATTCCTATTTCAAAATGATTTAATCGAAGTCTTTCTTATTTATTTATGGTAATGAAAAAGTAATATTAAATAACAGACGTAGCAGAAAATTTTAATAATTGCGACATCTTTTAGCGAAGCTTGTTTTATATTTGAAACATTAAGTGTAACTTGTCAGTCTTAATTTGGGAGCGAAAAACAGTGTGTACACACACTTACACGCTTTGGTGAACTCTTAAAGGAAGCGCGAGATATTTCGACGTGTTCTAAATAAACTTGAGCGCGCAAATGTCTACAGTCCGCTCAATTACCGGTTACTTACACCGTATGCTAAGTCCCCGGGAAAACCTTTTGAAACTTCTCGTTCTTTTAAATTTTTTTAACAAGCAACAGACTTTGAAGGAAATTTTATCTAAGACAAGATTAAAGACTAACTGGAAATAAAAATCCATACAACACGTACAGTTAAAATGTTTGACCCAATAAATACTTTTTAGTAACTCATCAAGAAAAAAAAACGATCTTTAATCATGGCAATATATGTATAAAATCCTCATGTATTTTTCTATTGTTCTAAATTTAAAATCAAAAAACGTTTTTTCACTTTTAAAATTAACTTCATGCACTTCTCTACATTAACTTAAAGCGATACAAACTTCATGTTATACCGCGATAACTGGCAACGTAGACAAAATTCAACGGTTAATGGAACAAGTCGGCAGCATTCACGTTTTCAGCAAACAGTACGACGGCGGCAGTTCGCACGCGAACGTCACACGATGACATGTGATATGAGATAGCAGCCCTGCTCGAAAGTAATAAGAAAATATATATCATTAAATAGTTAGGGTTGCCACAACGACTATTTTTATTTTTTATTTTTATAGTTTAAAAAAATGTGTAATACCTTGTTTACTTGTAACGGATCACGCTAACTTGGTATTACATCAAATATTTTGCGATTATAACACCATCAATTCTAATAGTTATTAAATATAATGTAACAAATAAGTGATATGACGACAATATTATTTCGTCGGGTAATATTTAGTAACGCAGTTATTTTGTACAAAATATATAATAATCCAATAATTGACTATTACGCATCGTCTATTCCAATGAAAAGTGTCCGTGTGTAGACAGAGATAGAGCTAGCAAGAGAGAGAGAGAAAGTAGATATCCTGTAAAGAAGGTTTTTTTTCAATAACATTATGCACCAGAGTCAATCCTATTGATTCGATTCAAATGTGTACAGTTTTAATAACAGTAAAATTAAATACTCCGTTAACAATGTTTGAATACTAATTACTCTGTAAACATTATGAACTAAAAAGTTCGAGGTGAGAGCCTTCAAGAGCAGTGTGAATAGGCACATACTAAACTAGAGCGTACCATATTTAGATCACATTACTTGGTGTCAGGTGAGATCGTGGGAAAGCGTTAATTTAGTTCTAATAAAAAAAAAATATTACACAGCCCTACGACTGTTGGAATATTTTTGACTTATTAAAGTGGATTAGAATACTGACAAGCCATACAAGGCACCAATTACGAAGGTGAGGGCTCAGCATACCGTATTCGAAGTGATTAATTACGTTTAATGAAAAAAAAAACGTTACTTTGCCTATATTTACGTTAAAATGTTACCAGTTGACCTATAAAATATTCCATCATTTTTTTTTACCATAACTGACAGTTACACGCCATGTTCTACAACTAATGTATTTGACGTCATTTATTTAAAAAAAAAGCATTTGCTATGATGCAGCAATTTGTAATTGAACATTTTCTACAACGTAAACAAATCTTAATTATATTAGCGAAAAAACAAATGAATTGCGAAAGTTACCGATCGATATATAAAATCAATGACAATATAGAGAATCGACTGCAATCGCTGGCAGTGGGGATACGGTAAGCTAGTGCGGTTGACCGCATTTTGCGGTTTGTGGGAGAACGTATTGTGATTCTACGCAAAGGATGAGTGTCTTAAAGGCTATGAAATTGGCTCCACTAATTGCTTTGATGTGACGCTGTTTTTTTTTAATATAATAAACATTGCACGTTATTATAACCGAAAGTATATATTCAACAAGGTGGAACTGAATCATTAAAATTTTACAGTCAGCTATTATAGGGTTTTATTAGCGCGGTACGTCCCATTAATTCAAAACTTTAATTCGTACAACGAAATGAGATTTATTCAAATAAGAGATATCAGGCACGAGTTCATATAATTCATCCTAATCTCGGCGATTATGCTTCGAGTCACTGAAATTACTTAACCCCAATAGCCCTTAAATCGTTCGTAATACGATCTTAAAATCCTTCGTATGCCGGCAGATGCTAATTACACTATTTTACTATGTAATATCGAGTTTGGGTGTAAACGTTGGCTGGAAATGTCACAAGTTCTTGATATATTGGAGGTCGCCGGGCCCGGCCTAGAGATTGCTTTGTGTTGAAATTTGGTAAGCCACCCGAACAAATGCCCTGTAGGCGGCACGCGTGTGTGGCCGTGCTCTTCGCGAACTTTCGACCATTAATATTTCTTCTTGTTTGTTGAGAACTTAAAGAAAACATCTTTTTTCTTTATACAATATTTATCTAGTAAAAACATGATTACTAATGCTACAAAGGGAAAGTTTGTTCATGTGAATATTATATTATTTTGATCTAGAATATGTTTCTTCCGCAAATTTAGGAAGGGAAGGGTAATATTTTTTATCCACTATTGTGTAATCAGAGTAAAGGAAATTAAACCAGATAGTCAGTTGTTTGTTACATCTTTTGTTTTTTCTCGTCATATCCATTAACAATGATATCATTATGTAATAAACATAAACTGTATTAATTTCGCATGTAATCCATCAATTGTATGTACACAAACAATATAATTTGAAGCTGTTTTAGTATTCATGATAACGTCAATTTGCAAATTGCCGTCAGAGGAAGATTACTGGAGCAAACGATCATGGATTTTCCAAGGACTGATGTTTGTTGGAGCGATTATAATTAATAGAGACGCTTGGCAATGCCATACTCACGGCCCATTACCCTCTGATAGATGTGACTCCGCACGGATTCAAATACATGGTTAAATTTAGACAAGTTCACTCTGACCATCTATTTCAAATAAAAATTTTACTATCGGTCCCCGGTTTTATAATATTAGTGTTATAAAAATATGAGAAATAAATTAAAGATAATTTGACTCTATAAAGTAATACATATATTAAGTAGAAAGCAGATTATTGAAGAAATGAAGCTTCATTTCTAGAACTTACTAAAAAGTTAACAATTTTAAAGATGCATACCTTTATTAACGTAGAAAGCAAATTTCTTGGGATTTAAATTTTAAAATAATTTTTAATGACATAAAATGTCTGCAGTAAAAAAGAATCTATTATTTTTTAATTACAAATATGAAAATGTATGATTCAATTTAGTGTTTCAAGTAGAATAAAGCGGGACGCAAATAGAGAAAGATTTAAGACACGGGCAACAGATGGCTTCTGACGTTAATATTAAATTAATTGCGTCAACGAAGCAGAATTAAGGATTCTGAGCCGAGTGCCGTTTGAATTGAGCTGCCTTTAGTGAATCCTCCAAAGAAATTTCTATAGAAAAAACGGAATTATTCAAATGAAGCCAATTTCAATTACGTCTCTCATTTATGCGTTGAATATGATCTACTTTTATTTATAGCGGCCCAAGTTGACCTCCCAGTGCCACTCCGGCAGTTAATGAATCAAATAATGAATTCTTTTGTGATACTTCGACCATCCAGTGTACAGAGAACAATAGTGTTTGCACTTTTATCTATCTGATCTATCACGGAAGGGACTGTATTCTAACTCTGTAGTGACTATGACATTTTTCTTAGTCCATTCCAAAAAAAAAACAAAAGACACCATTAATTTAATTCAAAATGAGAAACAGTATCGTGCATATATATCTACCAAACAGAACACAAACCTTGCCTAACGCTGTCTTTTCCAGAAACAATAGCGTTGGCTACCTTTAATTATTCTAGTTGAATTTACAAGAATATCCATCTAATAAAGCTTAACATAAATGCTAAAACATCAAAGGAAAATACTGTCTTAATACACAAGCATAACACAAATTAACATTAAGTTCACAGAAACAGTAACTTTCATTTCAGTAGCGAGCTTTTAGTACATATTAAACCTAGTACAGTTCCAGCCAGGAATACTGAATACTCAGAAAGTAATTAAAAACATTTAGTCTTTGCACAAGAAAAATTGACACTTAAAAGCTTAACGACTTCATTGTGCTATTTATGGTTTTAATTCAGCAAGAAACGTCCGGGCGACTGCAGTCGTATTATTTTTAGCAAAGAACCATTTCCCGTTGTTCTTTTATTAAGTTTAATTAACAACAATTGACAAGAATGTCTACATGAGTCAACTGAGGCGTTATGGCTCTATCAAACGATGAAAACAAATTAATAATGCAACCATTGGAACAGTAATAACAGTTTAGTTGTCTGTTAAGCTAATTTGCAAATGTGTCGTACTGAATACAATTTATTTACAATAGGCTTACGTACAATCAGATGGAAACAGACAGACAAATAGAAGCAATATATTCATAAAAACACTAGTAACTTAATCATCAGAGCATTTTATAAATTTGTTTATAAGAGTGAACACAGCGACAAGATAGTAGACAGTTTTTTTTTGTCTATAAAGTTTCTCGAATGTACAGATTAGAGAGGAGATATTCAAATAAAAAAAAACTATAATATAAATTAGCTAAGTACAAATGTGAATATAAAAATTGCAAAGACATATTTATAAAAATTTACATTCCATAAAAGTTTATTTACTTTGTTGACAGTTAAAATTTGTAGAAAATTAAAAACAGACAACACAGAGTAAGTTGCAGTCGTTGACCGGAACAAGGAGTGTCACCAGCCGTACCGCTTTGACCACAGCCCTGGCTAAAAATGTCTGCATTTCGGTAAACCTCGTTAAACTTTATTATTTCGTATCAAAAGAAAAGTTTTCACAATTTTTCATATTTATGCAATTTTCTTTTGGAAGCTAAGATAACTTGAGCTAAAACTATCATTACTTTAGTTTTAATGATCTTAAAATAACGAGTCTTGAAATGGTCAGTAACCAACCTCGTAGATATTTTAATATAGATTTAGCATGTTGTAATCTCCGCTAAGGAATTGATTTAGCAACTATAAAACATGTTTAAGTGGGGCAGTAACGCACACTAACACAAATAGTGAAATGATGAATTCCAAATCGTTATTATTTGTCTTCTCAAACTTCATTCTTACGAAAAATTTCTTGAACAATTATTCAACTCCAAGCATTTCAGCAGTATAAGGACACAAAGGTGGTGACCGAAGTGATGTCGGTGGGATTGAAGAGATTAGGCACGTCGAATGCATCTGCACTCTCGACTTAACTTCGTCCAATCCACTTTCGCGTTGCGGTGCCGAGGAAAGAATTTAAGGTGGCATTTTTCAACAGAATGTCTCCTGTTTTCTATTTATTATATTTTTATTTTGTAAAAACAGAAAGATAAATTTTAAAATAAATACCCAAGGTTAGCTTAGTATATACAAAAGTATTTTAGCGAGAGCCATTAAAATATTCTATTCTCGGTATTTTTATTTATTCATTTGGTGCTATTTTGTAAAGATGTTATGAGGTCAGAAGGCGAAAACATGCGCTTGCTATTTTGCCTGCTTTATCTTTAACCTACATTTTATTTTTATTTCGACAGACAAAGTAACGTTGTGTTCGTTGAAGAGGTACGGACGAGCGTGAAAAGTGAAATTCACCGTGTTGAATAAATTTAACAATAACTAGCGTATTGCAATGCAAAAATATAATCCAACGAAACTTCTGAATAGTTACGGTTTAAATTCAAAGTCAAAACGCTACGAACAATAACCTCCGAAAGCGTAAAACCAACCGCGACTATTGAAAAGAACCGGCGAACCAGGCAAATTCCCGGGACCGGCGAAGGCCCGGACAAAACCGACGATGTCCTATAGAGACAAATTCCCGCTTACACGCTGAATAATAACAGCGAATAACAATTCCTGAATTTCCACTGAATTTTATTCAAATTGGAGATTTCGAATCATTTTTGGTTGTTCCGTTATGATTCCGTTAGGAATAGCGCTCTCCGCGTTCGGTCTGTTTGGCGTTGACGTCCGATTGTGATTAAAAGCTAGAAACTTACTGTTTGAACGGGTTTGATTTTACACGGCAGCCTTCGATAGCTATTAGCACGAACAGGGCTTCAGTAGCATCGAAACATTATGCCGGACAAATATTGTGTAAGCAAATTCTAATCTACACGGTCGCAGGCGACTGTTTTGTTAGGCGACGTCGTAATTTAAATTGAAGTCAGTCTCGTATTAAAATTAAACCTTTGCAGTTGCAGGGTAAACCTATGTTTACGACTGACCTTAGAAATTAGCATACTCAACTGTACTTGACGAAATTTTACGTTTAAAAGTCAAACGTAATCACAAGATTTAAGTACCTATCTTATCTACTATGCACTTGTAGCACTAACATATCAGCGCTCGTATAGTTAATTTGAAAGTAATGAGTAACTTAATTCTTTAATTTGAAACAATGCCAGAAAAATAAGTGGCTCGTTCAAGTTCAAAGCAGCCAGTGCGCTCAGTAGCGGCGGCGGTTACTTTAGAACAACCGCACGCCGAATTACATGAAATGGCGCCCTCGCCATGCAAGAAAATTGTGAGAGTAAAGAACGCTCAGAAATTGCAAATTTAGGTAAGTGTCTAGAACATGTCTCTGGGCGGTTCCGAAAGTGCACAATTTGGATGTGACTTGAATACCGTTTGCATTTCACAAACATATTGTTTGGAATAATTTTGATATAATACTGTACAACGCAGTAATTTTAAATGAATACATCATCACGATAAATCTAATGATAATAACGAATTTTATTTTCCCTAACACAGCCCATATTCAACTCGATCTATTCAAAATACGATTTCCCTCGTCTGCACGGACGATAATTTGCACAAGCCATTACGAATTAAGTTAAAATTTATCATGAATTGCTTCACATTTTTCTTGTAATTTCAGCAGACTTTGTCTTGAAAGCAACTATAAGTCACTCCGATACTCCAACTCAAGAAATAAATGCGTACCAATAATTTGAACAAATTTGTTGGGCGATGAAGCATTACGTACACTTTGCGACGGAGCAATCTGGCTCCGTGATTACGGCCCGAAAAAACGCTAAGAGCCTCTCTTCGGCGACGTTACATCTTAATGTAGCCACAGTATACATAATGGCAAGATATTTAGACGGCGAGTGCGTCTGACTGCCATACATCAAACGAGGCATTACCACAGAACGCCTGTTAGATACCGACAGCATAAAATATTCCGAGCGTTATGATATATTTGAGGAATATGTAAATGGTCGATGGTGCGGTCGGGATATGTAAGCTCGGGTCGTTTACAAGAGAAAATATTGAGATAACAATCGTTGATTTGTGATGTGAAAACGTTGCACGTTGCCGCAGCGCACAGATAAAATCAAAAGCGGCCGATTCGAAAAATGGGGAAACCCTATTACTTGAGTGAGACTTCCAACAGATCAATAGACATTTTGCAAACGATAGGGTCGACTAGTACGGAGGGAGCCTGGGACGTGAAAATTCGTGTCTCTTGTTGACGGTACACAACGACATCGATTTTAAGGCTGCGGAGTCGGACGTATTACAGTTCGTGGCATGTACAAAAAAAGGAGTTCTTGAGTAATATACTAATCTTTACATTGCAAGAGACATGGGATGAAGGCGGCGAGTAGTCTTTTGTCTCGTCTCTCCAAAATGTTCTACAAGTATTATCACTTGATAGACAAAATAATCAAGTAACATTTGGAGAGTAACAAAATGCTAGGTACCAGGAGAATATAAATGTGAGGCGTGGCTGTTCTGCATGACTTTCATCTCACAGCCCGTCTAATAAAGGGATCGTGGACCGTGTAAGATGGCACTTTGTCTTAGAATTTTTTCAGACCTTGTATATAGTCGCATCGTTTGCTTGAATAATTTAATTGTTACGCAGCGTCACATTTCTTCGTTTTACAGACACATATCTTACCGCATTTACCAAACATTTATGTACAAAGAATAGTAGAATATAGAGTATTGTCCGTACGTAATATCCAAAGAAATAGACGGAAAGAGAATTCACAAAACCAATTATCCTCCCCTATTGCAATGTCGCATAAAAAACAACTAATTCACTTCGAATTTGCCAAATTAAGCATCTACCGGCCCGACTGAAACAAAGGATACTTTGCGAGATATCCTAAAGCACTTTATCCCCGAAATGTGTTGCCATTATTATTAACCTTACGACTTTTAAACCGTACTTAACCGGATAGTGAGCACAAGGCATAAACTAAATAAAGCCATGCTTAGCGCCCGTCGGCCGCACGCTGGCAAGGGGCCATATTCATGCAACTAACAAGTATATTCATGTTATTTAAGAGGAAGCACGGGTAAGCACTTTTGCACGGACAAATTTATGACATTAATTAATTTTTTCTCAACAAAAATTGTGTTACAACGTTCAAAATCGCTAATACGTTTCAATTCTTTTTTTAACTACATTTATCTAATTATTTTACCACAACATTACACAAAGTTTACATTATATTAAAGTTATCAACACAACATAACGGATATTACTTGCGTTTGTGAAGAGTGGAGACACACCATATTGTTAGTATTGATACGTCTATGTTTGCATACGAATTTGGATATCAATATCTCAGAGTTAGTACGTAGAATAAATACATTCAATAGTATAGAAATGTCGGCATACATCGAATAGATATCAGATTTCAAGCAACGATAACAAACAATAGTCGGTCTGACCCGGTGCCCGTGAAGCAAGGCCGTTCAATAAGCCTGCAACATTGCATCATAGTGTACGTTTATCCGATACCAAGATAGGCTTGAGTGGAATTGCATGGATTTAATCTTGTCCGACGAAGAGGAAACGTCTCCACGTGAAAGGAACGGACATCTGAAAGCACTGCTGATGTCATGGTTGCTATTAAATTAATATTGATAAGTTTTCAGTATTACATCCCATATTAGAAAATCTTTTTCCTAAAATCAATGCCAATGGTATTTCCTTGGCCGTATAATAATACTAAAAGGATGCTTTAATGACAAAAAAAAAGTTATTCAATTGTATTTTGAAACGAATGGTCCACAAATGATGTAGGTTAGTTCATTATGTAAGTATAAGAAATCTATTTAATTAATAATTATAACAGTTAAACGACAATTAGTGCAACAATATGTCTATTAAAATGTTCGAAATAAATCCAAGATGGCCGATGCCGTAAAAATTGTTAAAACATAAAGCGCATCGTTTACGGAGCAGAGCGGCGCGGCGGGGCGTAATAAATTCATTTAGCCCAGCACTCGGTGCATAGTTGAGCGAAATTAAGCGGGTGCAATAAAGATTTGTCCGTAAAACTATTCGGGCGGAGCTAACAATTTTGGATTAAGGCCTGCCGGGAAGCTATGCAGCGCCCAGACTCCGAAAGTACTACGTACGCCGCATAAACTTAACACGGGGACAGTACGACGGACTAATTAAGGGAACTTTATTTTATTACTATACCACTGTCTAATGTAGTTACTGTCGCTTTTGCTTACATTCACTATGGTTATTCAGTTCGTAACTAAGCATAGAAACGTGTGTATTTTTATCTTAAGAATTATATAGGTTTGGATATTTTATACAGGATAAAATGCATTACAAAACAACGTTTACCAAAAAAATTATAAATAGAATCGCATTACAACTGTGCAGTTTAACTGGCAAGTTAATTTTCTTACATACATAATTTTTAACTGTTCCGTTAAAACTTTGAAGTTAATGCTGAAGATGTGTATCGAGTTAAAACACAGTGAAAATAGTGAATGGTTTACAATATGATGCAGAAAAATATTACAACTGTTATTGTACAATATTACAAATAATTTTGTACATGTTTCAGTTTCATAATATATTAAAATGAACAGTAATATCGTTTCTATGCTGCTATGCTGGGTTCTTCAACTTAACTGCAGAAATATATCTTTAACAAAGCTTGGTAGATGTATAAAAGAATAGAGGAAACCAGAACACTGAAATCTTTACATTTATAAATGCTACGAAGTAAATTATATTCATTGCGAGCTTAGTGCTGGCAACGAAAATAGTAAGTTAAATTAAGAGAAAATAAAATACGCAGCCTTAAGGCTATTCCAGACTAATTTCATTAAAGTAGCGTGAAGACTCAGTTGAGTTCTTTCTTTATTAAGCAAATGTTAGTCAGAAGATAATTCAAAACACACTTAGAGTTTAGAGAGCACTTAACAACTTAAACCTTTTGATTAAATAAAAACAAAAAAAAATCATCAACTAGAAAATACTAAACTTAACAAGATAAGATTTGTATTAAATTAAAATCAATTAAAAAAAAACGCTTATAGCCTATTGGTTAAGTGATTTTCGATCACGTGGTCGAGAGTTCGAATCCCATCATTCGACTATTGAGGTAAACCATATCCTAACACAATCCTATAGCTTGGCTGGAGTGTTAAAATAAATATTAGTAAATTAACAAAAAATCTGCTAATATCTTAACAAAAATGATAAACTCAAGCATTACTTGAACACTCTACATTGTTCCAGACATAACTCTATTAAGACTTCCACTTGTCTTGCAGTTTTTCTCTTGGTAGCCTTGAAACTAGCACTACAGCCACGTGGCCGCTTGCCAAGCACGGCCGAGACTGTAGCCAAATGTCCGTGATAATGTATGACTGCGTCTTGCAGAATATATTATTGTTTCACCCACTCGAATATGTCAAATGTTATTTATTCGTAGACTATAACTATATTGAATAACCTTCATAAATGAACTTGTATTTTTATGATATTGTACAATGTTTAAACCAAGTAAAGAATACTATTTATAAAACGGCTTAACTCACGTGTAAATCGGTGTCAGTACCGACTAGTTTCGAGCCCATCGGGGGCTTATCTTCAGGGTGAGTGTGATCGATACTATAGCAAAACAATACCACCAAGAACCTCGAAACATAGAAAACTCTACACTTTATTGTAGTATGCCCATATTGCACAGATTAAAAATGATCAAGATTGGAGCATAAGGGGCGACGTTCTGTGTTAAAACATAAAAATACAAACGAATTGATAACCTCTACCTTCTTGAAATCGGTTAACAGGAAAAAAATACATAACTAAGCTCCCGTTGTGATTTACACAGAGATATTCTACGCGTCATTGGAAAATCTAATAACTGAAGGTTAACAGAAGGTTAATATCGATTAAATTCGACCGTGAGATAAAATAAAATCGATAATAGTCCAGCAATGAGAGTCGAGTACAAGCCGGTTAGCCATTCATAACCTGATAGAAAGTGACTTTCGCCAGAGAACGGCAATTACCGGTACTAATGAGTACCATGGATTTACTATCGCGGTCACAGTACGTGGGATCGAAACATCGAAATGCGGATGTTTAATAATTCAATAAAAAATAACGGACTTTTTGATCAACGGATTATTTATCTGTAGTTTTTAATTGTACGTACGTTATGGTTATTGTAAAAAAGACCGACAGATTTATATGACCTTTAAGTGACAGTCATCTTATTAGCGCCCTCTAGTGTGAGAAAGTAACAAGATACTTATCGTTTCTTATTATATTTTTTCTTTAGTGTCATTTTGAATACATCTTTAGATTAATGGTTATAGCTTACGGAGTTCCGATCACGTGGTCCACAGTTCGAATACTTCAGTGGTGTAGAACTAATCTTTGAAAAGATCTAAGTTCATTTTTTATATTTTCCTTGACAGACTATAAAGGTTTAACTTACGGAGCGCGGAAATCACATTGTGGTAATTGAAGATTTTTTTACCTGAAAAAAAAAATAATACAATTATTAATAATTGAATGGTATCATGATAAAGTATTCAAATTTAGAACATACGAAGCTATTAAAATTGTTTTGTTGTTCTAAATTCTAAACTAAAGTTTCCATTGACACACGTACTATTAGTATCATTTTTAAGCCAAATGAGTTGATGTTTTCGCAGCTGTGATACAACATTGTAAACTCAAGGTTCATCATCATTATGAACATGGTCAGCCTATGATACTGCTCGAAGTAGGCCCTCCCAACGGTGCATGCTTGCCCGGCTCTCTCACGTTCCCATCCAGGTCACATCTTACCGAAAGCTTACTCAATTGTCCTAACATTCGAATACGTTACGTTAGTAATTGAAATTGTTTTTTTTAATCACAGTTATTTGTGTAATTAAAGTGTCATGTGAAACGAATGAACAATTTGCTAATTGAGTAAGTTCGCAGAAAACCGATTGAAAGTGTGTAATCTTTAATGTTTATAATTGGTGTCAGATTGTGAACAATTGAATCGTTAGAATAATATACTAAATGAATAATTCTAACACAAAAGTGATCGCCATTGTTTTATTATCGAATATCGATCACTTGTCACCATCATCAGCTCACCATACGTCCCCGGGGCTCGGAGTCTACTTTATTAGGGGTGACAAGACCATAGTCAACGCTGTGACTTCAATGATATCTTTGTATGACTTAGCAAATATACTGCTGGTTGCATCGCACTTTCCTTCACCGTTAGAACGTCGGACAAATGTAAACATGAGCTATATTTTTCCATGTTTATTGTAATGGTAATGCTTCCACCATTGCATTGTAAAGCTCGCAACACACCATCAGTTTCAACAGAAGAGTCGAACTGTACAGTTAAAACTGTAGCATTAATTGACAATTCTCCTTGTTGTTTAGTTTTGTAGAAAAACGTGAGGCTCGTATTTTTAGTAAGGTCCAATAAATTTGAGATACCAAATGGATGATTTAGTAAAGGAGTGAATAGATTTGCTAACCTAGCGTTTCATCTTTCGACTTCATCACCACTTAATATTAAGTGAGATGTCGGTCATGTACTAGCTTATTCACTGTAAAAAGATAAGTTAAAAAGCAGTAACTTAGAATATAAATGTCGATTGATTAAAGATAAAAGACACGTTCCTTAATCGCCACATCCCTATCTACTCTGATATTCCTAACAGTCGCTTTATACCGTTGAAAATGCTTAAAGCTTTTATCCAGACCTTTTCGAGGTCAATGATCAAAGCTTTACTTTGCTTTTTATCAGGAGAGTAAATTACATACAATCGCTTTGTTATGGAATACCCATTATTTGTTACTGACATTAACACCATCCACTCTTCCCACAGATTACATTGACTAGAGACGTCAATATAAAAACAATATCACTTCTATAATATAAAAATGAATCTTCGAATGTATTGCTAACCGCATCAGAGCACAGTTAAACCGATTTCGCTAGTTATTTAATTAGAATATACATTGAAATACGAAGATCATTGTTACGGAGAGAAAAAAATAAAAAAAATGACTGAAAAAAGTCTAAAAATAACACTTTTCTATTCTCCCATACAATCGATTTGATTTTTAAAGCTATACCATAAAGACGGTAAGTGTTAGGCGGTACGAAGTTCGTCAGGTCAGCTTGTAGGAAATAAATGTTTTGTCCTAAATTAAATTACTAATAAAAACGGCTTAACTCACGTGTAGATCGATGTAGGTACACACTAGTTTCTTTGTCTTAAATTGTCGTATTAATAAATGTAACAATGAAATTTAAATCGTATAGTGTGTTTACACTCGAAAAGTTTCAGTCCAATAAAACTTATACATTTGTCATTCAAAAGCTACAGAGGTCGCTGGAGTGAGAAGGGTGGAAATAAATTTGGCATTTCGTCAACAAAATTATTTGTATCCCAGATTTTTATGATAAGATTTCTTTATTTCATTCATATAAAATGTTATTTTGATTCAAGAACAATGTTACTTTGTAATGTTAGTTGGATTTCATACATTTATATAATTATTTCTGCTAATATGTAACAATGAGTTGCCGAAAATTGTATAAAACCATTTCTATAATATCACGTCAGTAAAAATCCCTTCTCGTCATTTGTTTCTTTTATAAGAGAAAGGGGCAAGCGTTATCTACTCCCACGGACATCTGCAATACTAGAGAAACTACAGATGCGTTGCCTTTGAGAAAGGTACGCTCGCTTCCTGAAGGACCTTCAGTCGTATTGGTATGAAAATACCGTAACACATTCATCTATTTACACCCGTATGTTATAATGCGATTTATTCCGTCATTTTTACCCAACTATATAAAAGATTTTTTTTTATACGAGAAGGGGGGCAAACGAGTGGCGGGATCACAAGAGCGATCATCGACGCCCACCGACACCTGCAATACCAGAGGAACCACAGAAGCGTTGCCGGCCTTTGAGAGAGAGGTACGCTCGCTTCATGAAGGACCCTAAGTCGTATAGGTTTGGAAATACCGCTGAGGACAGACCATTCTACAACTCGGCGGAATGCCAGCCATCAAGATGGTGTGGATTCAATTCAATTGTTTTCATCGATTCACATACCGTAGTAAAGTTTAGTTTGTTTTTATAGTCAACAAAGAATCGTTAACCGTTCGTTACGTTCGTTCATTCGCGCAAGGGGATTAAAAACGTTCAATTCGTTCATTCAATTTGTCAGACGTATTAACCGGCCGTCAGAGATCTGTCAATATGTTTTCAATTGTACTGCAAATAGTTGGAGTTACTTTTAGGTTTTCATTTGTTTTTTTATATAGTTAAATGAATTAAATTTTACGAAAAATCGCTAACAAACTATAGACTTGTATACAATGCATTGTCTCAAAAGTTCAAAACGCAATGCACCATCGACAATGTCAATCATTTTCTCCGTGTTGCATTCTATGTGGTGTAAACAAAAGTTTTCGTTCTCCAGTTCAATCATCCGTCGCTATCATCTTAGTAATTACGCGTCGGAACTCTTCATAAGCGGTGTCGTCTACAATGTTTTAAACAATAAAATCTTGTTAGTTTTAAAGTCGTAAATAAAACACTTTCTTAAAGTAAACATTTATAAAAGGTCAGTAACGATAACTTCCCGTTCCTGTCCCAGTTTACGTCGACTTTATAGTAAAAAGGAACCTTTTTCAGCATTTTAAATTCTTTTGATAGACGCAAAAGGTAAAGTCCGATGGAAATGTCGATGTAACTCCTTAAAAAAATATTTCAAAGTTTCCGAGATAGCATTGATGCCGATGGCCGCCTTTCCGCTTCCGGCGCGGGAATTTCTCTCCATTAATTAAGGGTACGGAGGCCCAAGAAATTTGAATGTGAGTGATTTTTAAAAGCTGAAAAAATATCTTTAGACGAGACGAGAAATACCACAGAGAATATAGGCTTTTTATTTTGTATTTTCAACGTATGAAATGTCTACATTGTATATTTGTTGCTTTGATATTAACAATGTTTTTGGCTGGGTGTCTGGGCAACCGTTACCAACCGATTACCATTTCTTATGAAAAAAAAATGAGTTTTAACACAGTTCCTGTATTCATTGTATTAGTGATTGTTCAAGCAGTTTTGATATCTTCAAGGAGGTTTTATACATTATAACAGCAAGCCATATAATAAAAAAGAATAAAACTCAATTAAGAAAATGACACATTTTAAATCAATAGTCACTTGTCTTTTGCCCTGTTTTTGTACGATGTTTGTCTTTTAATATATCCTCCTTATCAATATCGGATTTAATTTCAATAGTTTAATTCGCAAGCCGTACGAAATATAGTGAATATGGTGATTTTCTATAATATGTACATAAAATACGATTCCATTTTCTGTTATTGACGAAATGTAAAGGGAATATTCCGCAGCGCGTTCAGTCGCGAAATTTATTGAGTAATAGTGACGTGTAATAGGTTGTCAATCTATTTCCAGTCCCGTGCACGGCACAGATTCATTGTCGTGACATCGATATAATCACTATACTTAACTTTAGAAATTAAAAAAAATATAGCTTATCTTATCGATGTGAGGTCCAAAGTCGTCGACTTCTAAAATCAATTGAAAATTATTAAACACTAGCTGACCCCCCGAACTCCGTTTCGCATTAAAGGCAATAAATAAACACATTGTTTAATTTTTTAGGAAATACAAAAAAAAAACATTTCCTCCTCAGAAAAAAAAACGTTTGTTTGGAAAATG
>JAODUI010000012.1:1510442-1524382 GCA_027563995.1 Papilio gigon | reverse complement strand
GAGACTGGAAGAGAAGAACATGTTGTGCCGACCCTACATAAAGTGGGACCAGGGCAGGAGAAAGAAGAAGAAGAAGATAGACTATATATGATAATGTTATAAATGTAAAAAAAAATGTGATTATGCAAAAACTCTGCAGCCATTTTCAATGAATATGCGCGAGCGATAGTTATTTGAAATGATTTATTTTTAAAGATGTACAAGTTTTCGACGAGATTTGTTTTTGAATTTCGAACATTTCAAATTCAGATATATTGCGCAAAGTGCATATGATAATTAATTTTACTCTGAATTATATGTTCCCCTAATAAATTATTCCCGTAAACTGCGAATCTCAAATTGATCTGTGTAAGGGAACTAAAGGAACGTATTAATCAAGTAATAAATATAGTTCAATGTGTGATGTCTAGAATCTACGGTCTACATAAATGCCTCTGGATTTGGTCTCATCCGGATGAACGTACAAATATGGGATATTGAAAAAAAAACCAATGGAGTTTGTATACCTTTATCTATTCCGCCTTATACTTATTTGAAGACATTTTTCAAATTTTTGAATTTCGAAGTTTTTTTTTCTTTTTTATTCATCTCCGTATATCCAAGTGTTAGTTACAAGCAGTTGTACCAAGTACCCACTTAACATAACCGCGACTCGTAACATTTAACTGTACACATACTAAAACAAATTTAATATGTATGTTTTGAATTTATAAATGTTTGCATACATCCGAAACTTGGTGCGAGTATTAAAAGCAAATAAAACGATTGACGCGAGTCGTATCCATCGACGGCCGTTCGATAAGATATTCTCGCGAGCGTTCGGCTGCCGGCTGCCGGCTGTCGGCTGTTTGCGCTTTTTATTTACAGTCCATTTCGAGATTTATACGATTCTTTTGCTGCGATGAACAATCGATGTGTAAATAAACTCATTTGGACCATTATCAAGCGCAGAGACGGACTTTGGAATACAATTAACAGCAAAATATTTAACTCTCACTTACTCCGCTGGCGCAGCGACCCAAAAGACCCGGCCTCCGACACAAGAGATCGCCGACGTCGTCTATCACTTGATCACATCACACACTTGCATGCATCCAACGCAGGTCTAGCACTACGGCGTCTATCCGCCGGTATCTCTCTTTCTTCTATTGTGTTAAAACATTTAACACAATTATAAAAAATGTTATGCAGAGATCTACTATTCATACGTTGATAGTTATAGTAGAACTTGTCAACGTTACAGCAGTAATTGTATCAACTTCTTCTTATTGGTTATACGAAGTTGCGTTACAATGTTGACGTTTAGTTATTGAGTGCGGCCCTGGTCGTCGGTCACTAAATCACAGTTTACAATCGTCACTCTTTGTTTTTTCGGGCCACTGCGTTCGGGGTCAATGAACTAACATCAAAATATTTATATACGTGTTCTTTCAATACATAACTCGATTCTGATGTGACCCGTTTACAGTTTGCAAAATACAAGGAAATATGTATAAGTGACCCGGGATGGAATCATCGCGAGGTAGCGAGATTAAATGGATCGGAGGCAATTTGCTGGTCGTTAGGTCTAGACGACCTGGAAACTCGATTACGCGAGACCTATCACAGCGACCGTAATTGAACAGAAGTCCGGATTTCAGATTTTTTTTTTTCGCAAGAATATAGAAATAATGTAAGAAATCAAACTAATATAGGCCATGTTAGTACGTAGTTAATAAATCCCGTTACTCACCACCACCATGTTCACCACTTTTTTCATACTTATGTTTTTACCCAACACATATAGTAGAAAAACTTAACTTGATTGGCAGATATTAAAATAATTACACTTTGTCTCTACATTTCATATTTCTGATTTCTGTCAAATCGCCGCGCGACCCAATTTTCACTAACTTCACTTACTGGGTCAGCACACACACAAACTGTATTAAACATTAAATTGGATTATGATTCGTATTTAATAAAACTTTCATCTCACAAACAAATTTCCACATGACTCGGTTAAACCTTGATGAAATTTGCTAGAAAATATTATTTGTCGCTGCACTTTCCGATAGAGGGCGCTGTACAAATGTCGTATAAATTTTATAAACATCGATTCGAATACTTTCTCGACACGTTCGTGCATCCACTAATACCTAGTAATAATAAGTTGCCGGCGTCAGTGTTACCGTCAAAGTACAACATGGTGGCCTTCAAGAGTATATATCGTGACCGTCAGGTGCGAGCGCGGTCAAGGATTCTGCATAAAAAAAAGAAAGAACAAAACTCGATGAACAAATAAAAGTATAGTAATAATTCGTGGTATCGGTAATTGTAAGAGAATTGCTTTGATCAACATCGCCTTAAAAAACTATTTTATTAATTGGAAAATTACTGAAGTAAACGCTTCAGTACAGGCCTTTGTACCTCACTCCTACACTGCGTTTGACGCATTGTTTAAAATAGATTTTTATAGTTAAGTTATTTATTAGAGCATAATGTGACCTTGAAAAAGATTTATTTATTAATTGCGATATTTATTTTTAGAGAACTCGAGTGAAGTTTTGATTAGTTTTTTTTTTATAGAACTTTAGCTACGTTTTGTATTATTTCTAAATATACAAAATTAAAATATTCACGAATTGTTATAGAATGTCAGATTAAAAACTAACCAATATTTAATTAGTTCATAGAACGCATTTCGACATATGAATAAAAATAACTTTTGCCATTTCATCGGCAATATTTCTTGTATAAATAGCGACCGCTGACATTTCCTTCCTAATATTTAACCTCGTTTCGTGACGGACGTTACAATTGATATAGCATTAGGTATACGAATGCTGTTTTACATCTCTTCTTTATAGTTGACATATATGACGATGATACTAGACCGACGATCTGGTCAAGTTTGCGGGACTATCCTGGATGAGGGCGGCTGAGGAACAGTCGTCTGGATAATGTAAAGATCGCATCTTTAGGGGAAGTCAACGCATAGTAGTGGGCGTTGTGTCACTGATATCATTATGATGATATAACGATACGACTCTTGATGAGAAAATTTATATACATCATACTTCGATTACATTCAACAGAAGTGGAGTGCCCAATATGAGATCGTATTGTTATGAAATATTGAAACAAACTTTAATAATTTATGAGAGTATCCTAATAATATTATAAACGTGAAAGTTTGTATGGATGTTTATTATCACGTTACTTAAGAGCAGAAGAACAGGACGTAATTTTGGAACACAGGTTGCAAGCTGGAACATCGCATCGACTAATGACTTTTGTTTTTTGTTTAAACTCGATGCGAAGGGGTCGTGGTGATCGCCAGTGTTATTAATAAGAGCTACGCAGTACGTATATTGGCCGGAAAATTCCAGCTAGCAAATTGGTTGTTTGATGACTCTGTTTACCTTAGAGTCCTAAAATGTAATCACGTTGTAAAGGGGCGCCGCCGCCGCGCGCAGCTGCCGCGCGCTGGGCCGAAGCCAATCCGGTTACTGATTTTATAAAGGTTCTGAATGAAACATGGATGCATGCCAGAAATCACTGCCCAATGTTTATTTCATTTAATTTGTTTTAAAATACGCTCGTATTTATATAAGGTACTCGGAATATGTTACATGTTTATAGTGGAACTGTAAACACTGACTCATTTAAATCTAGAGAAATTTGCCGCGGTTCGTAACCGACTTTGGTGAGTTTTTAAAAACCCTAAAACATCTTTTCATGGTAAGCTTTTCTTCTAACTTAACTACCGACTTATATTGCATATATAATTTTATGCTTGTTATTGAATGATTTTCAAAATTAACTTTCAAGTGCTAATATCAAAAGAGAAAGCTGTGCCCAGCAACAAAAACTGTTATGCGTTTTCTAGCAAATAATTTTAATCAAAATTTCAATTTTGTATCTTATCTGCAATTTTTCTAGCAGTCACAAAATTCATTTTCGCAAACATTTAAATTCTAATCAGATTTACAAATACGACTAAGACAAGTCTAGCCAGTCGAAGCCATATTAGGCCGTTTGTCTGGCTGTAGCCTAAGCCCTAAAAACATTAAAATATACGCACAGACAAGGAAAATCTATATTAGAATGTAACACTATAAATTGCACAAGATGAATGAGAATATAATCTTATAATAAATGCTTTCAGATTTTGGATAAACCATTTCTTTTAAAAAACAAACGCGCGGGTCACACAGGCGATAACGAAATCATCATTTTATAACTCAATAATAAATTGTGAGAATATATACTGTATAAATATATACTGCAGAATAAAAAATGGTTTCCGAAACACAACAGTACTCTATAAAAATAGCGATATAACCATTTTTTGTTGTATTTTCGAATGTTCAGGTGTTTTTACCTGAACATTCGAAAATACAACAAAAAGATGGCAAACCTAATGTAATATGCAGTAAATCATATTTTATTAGTTTTAGGTTATGTTTTCCGTGGTATTGAATATAAAATGAAAAATAGCCCATTAATGGTAAAAAAGGTACCTACTTAAATGTTTTGTTTATATATTAAATATTAAATAAAAGTTTTGGTATACAATATACGATGACCTGTCTTGTACCGCTCGCATCTAATGCACTCCAGCAATTTTTATCAAGACATCATATCATCGGAGTTCAGCTGTGGACGATCTTAGGCTTATAATGATACTGCATATCTTTACGTAAATTAATAATGTCAGAATTTACTTGTAAAGAAATTTATCATATTCAATAAGTTTTAATATATTCAACACACATATTAAAGGAAATTCGTTCATCTACAGGAACGTGTGAAAGGAGAAATTTCATAATACCCTTGCGAGTCGGCAGTCGGTACACGTCGCAATCGTCCCATTCCACCCCCGCAATAATTTATCGAGATATTTCTGAATGCGAAACGAAGATTCTCGATTAATCGATTCCATTATTCAAAACTTTTATTGTTCTTCAATGGCATACTGCGTGTACAGTAAATGTAACTTTTTGTGTATTAATTGAATTTGACAATGGACAGACTTTGTCTGTATTTGGGGCGCGGTGCTCCTGCAGATCAGTGCGGGGTTCTTGGCGGTCAGTGGGCGTCGCAGAGTTAGAGGTTAGATACTCACGTGTATTCCTCGATACACAAAGTAATCGACATTGCCCTCTAATGAACATAAAAAGTTACCTGTACTTAGACATGCGGGTAGTGAAGTGTAATCTTATGTTTAATATAGCTGAAATATCTTGACGCACAGAGCAATAAAGTTATAAAGCCTTTATACTCGTATGGACTGAATAAGGCTTTGATGTCGGCGTCAGGCGCTCGTCACTTCATATACAAATTAATTAAGCATATACACTATTATGTATGATTATTTATGTCGTCCTAAATTAAGGTTCGTGTTTACATTGTTTAATGTCAGTTCAGTTGACATGTGACTATAGGGTAAGCAAGGCTCTTACATAATTTGTAAAAGTGCGTAATAATAATTTTCTGTACGTTTCCAAAGTTACTTTATGCGTACGTTTTTTCCCCAGTAAAAAAATAACTAAGGATACAAAAATACTTTTTGCTTACTAATACTATAAAGTTCCATCTTTTTATCGGAAGGTCCCCATTCTAACATAAGAACATACTAGTTTAGCCCGCGATTCCGTCCGCAGGAAATTATTAAAAAAACTTAATAGGTTACTTGTTTTTACTTGGTTGTTCCAGACTATGTGACTGCTAAATTTCTTTAGAAACGTAACCACATGTATCCATTGAAAATTTTACATTCATAAATTAGTAAAAAGTAAGATATATTACTACTAATAGAGAAGGAAGATGGGAACACTAATTTAAGGAATTAAATTGCATGCGTCAAATGAATCATGAATAAGCAAGTTATCAATATAACCACACGTTGTACCTAGGACGCACTAATTGGCGGAACTGACGCGTTCATATAACTCGCTCGACCGCAGCCAAATCTTTGCGTAAATACTGCAGACGAACGTAATGAGTAATTCGATAAATAGTAATAAATTAGAACAAAACACAATATGTTACTTATTTTACAAATCTGAATATATACAGGAAGTCAGCATACAGCAATTATGAATATAATTTGAATAAATTTGGATATACATGTGTATTGTGTATTTAAAATATGAGCAAATTTTTCACAATTGACTCATATTTTTTACCACTCAAACTAAGCTAGGTTCGTGCTAAAATATGGTCGAGGCAATAATCCAATGGCGTGATTCGAGATCTCGACCACGTGATCAGAATGCCGCACACTTAACCATTATTGCTTTGTGATATGAAATAATTTTATCACTGAAACTTATGACCAATAACTAGTGAAAACTGTGATATGTGTATTCAAGATTGTATTGAATTGTAAAGTTTAAAGCCGAGTAGCATTTGTTTTATTGTCTAAAACAAATAAAAGCTTTTCGTCTTTGAAGTTTGCCGCAGCGAATGTTACCACGTCATGTATCAACAAATAAACACAGCCTGAAAGGAACTCTCTTTATGCCATTACTCTCGCCCACTCTTAGTGCTCGATGACATTTTAACGAGCGCTCGCGAGGCCTACCAAGGTATTATACGAAAAAAAAAAGTTGTAAATAATTTTGAAAGCTCGATTGCAAAAAGCGTCAATTTACTGCGCAATAAAACTTTTAATCCTTCCTCACGTTCTGCTATAAAACTTTCAGTTATTCTGGTACGTTTTATTAGCGATGACAAATTCCGAATTCGAAACGATATTTTTTTTTTATAAAAATCCTTCTATTTCGAGAGAACAAATCGTCTTGCCTAAAGCTGAAGTATGCTTGTAAACGGTTTCTCGCGGCCTTATCAAAAAATAATTAAATATATAATTTACCTACAGTTCGTTTTAATGAAAAAAACAGCCTATTATCTCCTTTATCCATAAGTTACCTTACACTAAAACGCCCGTCAAACGCAGACTTACGGGCACATAGATGGCGCCACGTCCCCAGTCACTATATTACAACGAAATTCCTTATGAAACAATACATTACTTATTATTTAAATATAAATAGAATGGCTTTTTGTCGTTACGAATATTTCATGCAGCAATATTTTCCAGGTAATCACCGTGCCAAGTAATTTACTGTTCAAGAAGACTAAAATTCATAAGTGTATTTGTTATATAACACACGATATTTAACTACTGTCCTATCTAGAAATTATATATTAACATATATAAGATAAATATTGAAAACGTTTGCATAACATTGCTTTTATTATAAACAAACCAATTAATAATTAACCTTAGAGGTTAATAATCTCTTCACTTACATATTGTATCGAATTTATATTATAACTAATTCCCACATAAAGTATGAGCTAGTCATCATCATCATCGTAATCATCATCACCACCACCACCACCACCACCACCACCATCATCGTCATCATTATAATGCTCACCATCATCACCATCATCGCCGTCGTCATCATCATCATCATCACCACCACCACCACCACCACCATCGTCGTCGTCTTTGTCGTCGTCATCTTCATCGTCATCATCAACTCTTATCTGCTCGCAGCTGGACATAGTCCTTTATACACTAATGGTGATTATAAAGTGTAACGAGCATGTCTCAAAGCTTTGTTCGATCGTATGCTTTCTTAGAATTGTAATAACAAATCAAAATAAACTGTACAAGTCATCAGGTTAATAACAAAGGAATAGCCATTGTACCATCGCAACCGGTCGCGGTGATTTGTTTAAAAAAATGGCCAGTCCGAAAACTATGCCACTTCTCACAAATTGACTAAGGAGGAGCACAAAAACCGGGATAATAGTGAAATGCAATTAGTCGTCAACCTCCTCTGAGTACTAACTAACTGTTTTCTCAGAATCATATTTTAAAACTGCATTCTAGTAGCTATTGTGCGTCGTCGACTCAATACGTACGAAACGTTCAAACGACTGTAGCTGTTAAGGTGGAACACCGCAAACAGACGCGTTGGTACCGACGAGGTCTTAAGTATAGAGTTACTTGGCGAATGTAAACAAAGTTAAATGTAAACTACAAGTCATTCAAATGGCGAACTACCTGAGATACGTATCTAGTCTTGGAACGGACCTATTGTTAGTGATGTGCAACTTTAAAATTTAAATCGATCGATGTTCAAAATATCGGTATTTGAGTATTGACCAATTTCGATAATTCGTCCTATATATATTGTTAAGAAAGATTTTTCAGATATTATTGACGACAATGGTTGAATGGGATTCGAACACAGAACCGCTAGATTGGTAGTCGGTACCCTTAACCATAAAACTATGGGCGCTTCAAAAATACTTTAATTTTAAACTAAATTTGTAGTTTTTCCTTCCCCAAATCCTTTCAATGTCCTCAATGTGTTCATAGTGAAGGCATATCTGTACAATATATAAATGTATTATAATAAAAAAAATACGTAATTTTAGGTTACAACACTAAATAAAGTCAGTTGTCTCGTGTTACGGCGTTCTTAAACAATCGACGGTGTCTGTTACGTAATGAAACGTGCTCCGTTTATTTTGTACTATAATTAAAAACAACGACGTCGGTAAAGTGAAGCGATTATTTTAATTTATTCTTTAAAGCAACATCATGGACTAAGGACATACAATTTTAGGTTAAAGCATTTTCAAAAAGAAAATTATTTAGGCTATGGTAATCTTGGATCGTGCAGCAACTCAGTGCAGAGGGTCCCGGTGCGTTCCTAGGGACATCCCGGGGCCCCCGAAACCGAACTTGAGGAAGGCTACCGAGGGGGTTTTAGTGAGTAAGTGGCACATAACCCAGCCTTTCACCCAGAAGGCAGGGTATCTTTTGAAGATTATTCCCGTTACAAAAAAAGGCCATGTTGTTTTATAACATCATATTTTTTTTGTTAAATAACTAATATTTCTTAAAGCACTCCAATTATGTTCTGGGCTTGTTATATTAATCGAATGGCAGGATTCAAACTCTCGACCACATGATCGTAAATCCGTACCCTTAACCATTAGGCGTGAGCGTATACGCGAAATTGTGACTAAACACCGAATGAATAATGAACTTAACCAATTTATTAAACAACCAGTTCTAATAATAAACTATAAAATCATTTTAATAGACACGTCACAGAAAAAGCCGAATTCGTCTTAGACTCGGCACATTGTCACAGTAGATTCCCAATAGTTCAATGGTTAAGTACGGACTACCAATCTACCCGTTATAGGTTTGAACCTCAGCATTCAACTATTGTGAACATAACACAAGCTTACCGGCAATGGTTAGATATTATATCTGCGCATAGATGACTTATAGGTATATTTACTTGGTGACGCAAAACGTCATGAAGCAAAACTTATGTTGTTAACCCAGTTATGGTCCCGAAATAGAAGGAACGCTTTCGCGGAATGTCAGAATCAGTCGAGTATTGCATGTTATTGCCTGCCAACCTGCCGCGGAATTCGTTCCTCAGTATTTATTATTTGTTTTACGACGACCCTTATACATTCAAGTCGGAATTCTGATTAAAAATGTGGCGCTTTTACTGAGTTTTTACGACCGTTTCATTACTTGATGGCATGTCACTTTCATACAATACACACCAGCCATTATTCTATGAAAGAAAGCTTCACTTAAACAGTACATTAACTTTGTATTCAAACTGTAATTTGCCATTGTCAGTTCTATAAATGAAACAATAGTTTGAAAACAAATGACATCTCACTATTAAAACATAATAAAACCGTAATATCTCCCGTAAATTTCCATTTTTATAAGACCACGAATTACTGTACCTACAAAAGATTTATACACTGTTCATATAATGGTATTTAATTGTCGGTCAATTAATTAATTATCCAATTAATTTAACGACCACTTCGTAATATAACTAGTAACACTGACAAGATAATTATATTAAATCGAATTTCTACGGAGTAATACATTCAGAAAAACATATTGTCATCCTTGTTATTCACTTCGAAACGAATAGAAATAACAATATATGTGGTCGTTTCCGCATTTAAAACGACATCAAATTGACGATGAATAATCACCTTTTCAGTAAATAAAGTCGCTAGTGTATTTAGGTCAGCGCAGTAAAGTACAGTCATGTTCGGCCTATGCGTTCCTGCTAGGACCGTTACCGGCTTAATACGCTCTGATTAATGTGGATAGGACGATGCATTCAGTAATTAACGTTCAGTGAGCTCAGTGGCCTATTCCTGGAAGGAACAATTGTAACGCCGACACGACCTTTGCATGTCTTTAAATACTCCTTACCGTGTAGTTCCACTGCACAACAAATGTAGACAAGAATAGTATTGTCTCTGGTTTTCAAAGTGGAACGACAATATATTATGTACCAGTGTTTCACTTCAACAGTGATAGACAACCGTTACGTCACTTTTAGCATACTGTGCACAACTGATGAGGTAATTAGTAAAATTTTAGATTGTCTAAAAAAAAAAATCTATAAGATGACGCCAATGTACCTGATTTACAAAACCTAATTGTAATTTTATTTACAAATCGGCTTTTCGATTTATTTATTACTTGAAAAACTTTTGCGTCACAGACGCTTTTCGTCCCTTGCGAGAATAACGCGGCTACTTGTAAAGCTACAATACTTTCCCTTACATAAAAGCTTCGGCCCTTCTCTTTCATTTCTCCACGGGAAGGAGACCCGTTATTATCCGAAGCTTTCATCACTAATGTTATCTTGAATCGCCTTTAATTTTACTAAATCTTTAATGTTCGTTATTTAATTTATTACTATGAAGTATGAAATACTTTACGAACGTATATATAGTACTGTTTACTGTCTTCTTAATCTGCCCACAATGGAACCTCTGATTCTGATCCCATTCAAGAGATTAAAATATAAAATACTTATTGGGCATTCGTTTAAAATATTAACAACAACCTCCAAAGCTCGTTAAAACTTTATTTTTAAGTAAACATATATTTCAGTAAGTCCGGTAAAGGTTTAATTAAAACGGGACCAAGCGTTAACCGTACGCGGTAATTGTCAACAGACATGATCCAATTTATTCTAGATTTTAAAGTATTACATCACGTATCAACTTTCATTTAAACGACATACAATTTTAAACCTTATTGTGTAACAAAAATGAGTGATAGACCTCTAAAATTGCATACACACGTAGATGTAGTTTTCCTAGTATTATATCGGTGTTAGATAAATTGCATTAGTGATGCGGGCGGTGCAGGGCAGGGGTCATTGTCCAGTGTAATTAGGAGTGAGTGTTCACTTCAGCTGGGCACGTCGGGTGATTCAGTGATGTAAGCGCTCTGCGATTGTCATCACTCGGGTCGTGAACTCGATTCTGACACCTACGCACGTGTACGTTTATAAAGAAAAATATCTCGATGCCATAGTAAATACAATAACTTATTTGGAACTTATTAACTAGAGTTGTTGCGATATTAAGCCGTGGGGTAATGTCTAGAACAATATATTAATAATCCTTGTTTTTTTAGTAAAATATTAGTAGATTTTTGGTAATTTACTAATACTTCTTGTAACCATTCCAGGTAAGCTTGAAAGAGCTTGTGTTAGAAATGGTTTACGACAATAGTCGAATGGTGGGATTAGAACCCGCGACCGCGAGATCGGTAGTCCGTACCCATAACCATTAGGCCATTGGCGCTTCAAAGTTGCTTGGTAAGTTGATATTTTACCGTTCATCTCAACTTCAGTACGCGGATTAAAATTTTACAAATATATCGCGTAGCTGTCAATCCCCACACCATATATGGTTGTAGTTAATCCGATTTCGCTGTACATTGACAACAAAAATCATTGAGCAAGTCGCTTTATCGTTTCGTATAAAGGAATCATAAATTCGACATATTATTACGACAGCCCCTTTAATCCGAGACAAAAATAAATGAAGGATAAGATGTACAAAGAGGATTAGGGCAAATTCCACACCACCTGACGCACCACGTAATAACAGTCAAGCTATAGATGGTAGATATACTAATATCATGGCCAATGTTTGATCAAATGTTTGCCAATTGGTCAGTGCAGTAACCGAATTTACTTTTCAAGGTCATTGCCTAATGTCATCGCTCCGTAGTCATATTTTTGGCAGTTCGCTATATGTAGTATATGTTAACATACTTATTACATTCGAGGTTTTTATTACACTTACCGTAACATAATTTACAAATATAAATTAACTATACGAATGATTAACTTTTATCTTAGTTAAATATTTCATCGTTTTTAACCAATATTTCGAATATAAAAATAAATTTCATTAATACAAGAAAATTTGAATTGCAAAATAATTCAAATTCAAATTTAATAACACCATCGACAGCAGAAGTACGAAACAAAAGGAAATAAAATGAAATATTGTTTATTGTGGGGCCTTAAATCTGAATCCACGGAAATTGTCAAAGCCTTCGCTAATTCATCCATGACATTCCGAGCACGAAATTGTTTCTTTAATTTCAATAATGAAATGCGATAGTCATTCCAATAAACGAGAATTAATAAACGAGTAATTTACAATAAAGCTTTCAACGGACCGTGAGATGTTAAACATCCTGTGAAACGGATACTCGACCGAGTATCATTAATTTTTAATAGCCCATCGCCGACCACTCGGTATCACGATGTTAAACATCGTTACGCCATGAAAGAGGTTTACATACTGGCCCTTGTATATTTTTAATCATCCTCAAAACTGACATGCGGATGGTTACCCGTGTTGTCGGCCAGCATGTAAACAAATATTATATTTATTTATCTTTGCACATTATGTTTACGATACAATTTAATTTGTTATATTTAGCAAATTTATTTAACTTTTATAATTTAATTGCGTTATTTTAAATTATATTTAACATTAAACGAAGTAACATATCTAGTTTTTTTTTGTTTTTAGGTGGATTTTTAGATTCCGAACGATTTTTTTTTTAAATCGGAAAGGCGATTACGAAATTGCAAAAAGTTAAGGTTACACATATTTTTTTTATTCTTTAAAGTAACTCTTCTTTTAGTTGTTTAGTCAAATGTTTCAAAAGCCGTAGAAATAAATGAAATAAAAGGAAGTAAGTAAATTTTAATGATATTTACATACGTGCTGTTCGAGTGTTTCAGTTACGTAAGAGCAACACCGGTAGGTGTTAGGTGGTCAACAATAAAGCTTCATGGCACGAATATAGATTCGGTCCAAACATTACAAACGCAGCTGGACCACGGCCAATTTCTCTGTGAATTCATTTCACGACACCATTGTTATTTGTTGTCGCGAAAGTTTACAACATAATTAACAATATAATACGAGTGAAAATATAAACAGAGATAAGTAATTTACGATAGATGTCCAGTGAATTAAAATTAAATTATTATTTTAATCTACATTAAGAGTCTCCCTTTGTGACCACTGAACGACTCTGGGTGTAAATTACGTAAATGTGTACACTTCTAATGTTCTAGCGCATGTGTCGTCTCAAACTGTTTGCAAAGATATCATGTCGGCCGGATTGAAACCAACATGAAATTAACATTGAATGATAAACATTAGTAACAAATAAACGTATTTGAATCAAACAATGGAAAATTAACAAATAATACTATAATCAGAAATACATAATGCGCATGTTTATCATCATTTTGACATTATGACAAATTTGTACGTATAGTAATGATGATCAACTGTCGACGTAACTGAATTTTTTTTGTGACAGTATTGCCACTGTTTGCCTTTAAGAGGCATTTACAGTTTCACCTCTCTAAACCTCGATTATGAATAACGAAGCTCGAGGGCTCCCTCAGGAACCTCGGCTCAGGCTGTTACTTCGACGTAACTGAAAACACCGTCGCGGACTCCGCTACAGTCCGTTGAGGTGAACAGACGTGTCTGCTCGCCGCACATCTGTCGCTCCGCCTAACAATTCGTTGGGC
>JAODUI010000012.1:1493867-1507108 GCA_027563995.1 Papilio gigon | reverse complement strand
AAAAAAGGAAAACGGGGGAAACCAGACAAAAAAAAAAAAAAAAAAAAAAAAACACCGTCGCGTATACTTATGGCAAAAACATAATGCTGTCTCTTTCTTTTTGATACAGAGTGAGTAAATTGGAAATATATTTTTAAATTCAATACGATCCTCTAAATAAAAACTGCTGATTGTTTTAACTGATTAGTCGAATTATATAATTAAAACTGCACAGTTAAAATTTGACATAGACGTGTAAACTGTACACTTCGGGCTCTCGACTATCTATACATTATTTCAAATAGTGGTCTTTTGTTATTTTTTTTAATAGAAAACGAGCATATCCGTTACCCTTCCGTAAGTCGGGCAACAAACGTTTTCTATTGATCATTACATTGTGTTCATTGTAGCAACCATATAAGTATGTCATGTCAATTACAACAATGTAAATATTTCATAAATATACATTACATGTTGAACACAGCACGTACGACGTACAAGTATCACATTAACATTGGTTCAACCTTTCATTAAACAAATTGTCATAAAAATTTGTATTTCAATATTTGACAGATGATTTGGTCAAGGTTGCGGGAATGCACCGGGTACGGGCGGCACAGGACCCGTCATCGTGGTAATCGATGCGAGCGGCCTACTTCACCAGTGGACTACATTAGACTTATGATGATGTACACAATATAATCCACAGTTTATACTAGTACGACTCATTGACATTGTAAACTGTATTTTACTATAATTTATATATAACGAAAAACAATCTTGAACTTGTCACTCTACCTCTCAAATGTCCGTGTCAAAAGTAATCTTCTCAAGCAGTCATTAACTATTAAAACAGACTCAATAACTTTTAAGGATATAGAATATTCTAGTGTTGTTAAACGGCTTACAATGAATTTTAAACAGAATTATTTCTGAAGGAAATTAATAAGTATTTTGCAAGAATAGAAAGTTTATCTTGACTTTATGTTCAACACATTAGTTGTATTGTCATGCTTTATAGTATTTTATAATTTATTTCTTCGTAAATATTTTTCTAATTCCATCTTCCTATCTCTAAATATGCATTGTTATCCATTGAATTGAATAGATCGATGTTTAAGGGACCCGCATGTGCAACGGCTCGTCAATTTAACCATCGAAGTGTAACACTAAATCGATGGCTGGGAACAAGTTTCAATGGACACATGATTTTATATTGAACGTTACAAGATAACAAAAAAAAAAAGAATAAGGACGGCATGATAATTGAGCTACAGATTGTACCAGTGGAAATACGTTTCTCGGCTTATCATACAAAAAATCAATAATATACAATAAGCATACCTTCGTATGACATTGCAGGTGATGTTTTGCACCTGCTTAATCCGAGAAGATACAATCTGATCCTTGGGTACCACTTTCGAAAACCAGTTTTTGCACATTGCATCCCTCTCTATCTCTTTGATGAAAAAGAGAAAACAATAGTTAACCTGCAGCATGTTGTAACTTTGTCATAGTAATGTATCTTTTATCGACATATGGGTTCTCCAACTTTATATAACAACAGATAATTAATATTTACAGCAGGAATTCTAACTACAGAAGTGCGAAGAAGAAGTGAAAAGTGGAGAAGACAGACGCGGAAGGCTGACCCCACCACCATGTGGGATGAAAGCTAGACAGAGAGCGAGACAGAGAGTAGAATTCTAACTACGCACGAACGTATAACCATATTATTGTAAGCACAAGTTGCAGTCTACCTGATTTTTTTTCCGTATCTACCTTTTAGGCCATTGTTTGCTCAAGGTAGGAATTAACAATTGAACCACAAATACATAAACGTTTTGTGTTATTCATTGGCAGTAGTTTCCTGACCTACTTCTTTAGCCTGAATGTGATTATTGTTCAGATAATTCTCGAAAGACTTTTCTAAATATAAGTAAGTTTATTTAAGATTTATATTTTCAAATACAGCCTTAATTATACGAACTATTTTTATGAAATGACCAAGATACTTAACAGTGTAATGAACAAAAATATTCCTAACATAGTAGATATAAAAAATCATTCGCGAAAATACCTGAAAGAGACTCGGGTATTGGAGAAAAATAACTAAAAAGAGGAACGAACTAAAAATATGATAAAAATTTCGCAGAACATATGTACTAACAATATGAAGGCTATGTTTAGAGATTACGTAAGTTCTGGTTTCGTGACCGACGTCGGACCGTGGCTGGCGGACGGCGGACGAGGAGATTCGTTTTTGTTTACATTTGTAACAGGTTTCCTTCGCGAACCAAACCTGTTCTAAGCTCGGCCTTACGACCCCACGCTTTGTACATTATCTGTACGTCCGATCGCTTATTACTTAACTAAACGGACCACACTAATAGATTTACCCGATTAGAGGTTCAAAGTAACTGACGGACGTGTCTATTAGGCTGGTGGTTGTCCCTTTTCATTAGAGCAAAAAGGCGAACTAAAGTCATTACGTCGACGGAAGTAAAATACATTTACATGAAATAAATACATTTCAAATATAAAAAAATAAAAAAAACATTAATTGCCGTTACTATTTCATCCAGTGCACTGATCACGAAAATTTCATAAAGATCCTGTACATGAAAAAGTTAAAGATTGATCCACTAGATGACGCTGCTGTCATGACTATTATTACGCAAGAATTAAAGCTATTATTAATTCAACAACCGTAATGTTTATAGCACATTGTAGATGTTCAACGAGAAGTCGCCATGCGAAGTCAATTGAACGTAATTACTGTGCCTGATGATGGAACCTTGGCCGAGACAACGTTATCTAACAATAAATACTTAGACTGTTACGTAAATTGCGTCCGGTACGTTAGAAACACCGGCTTGTTTTTACACCGCCGGTGGCGCCAATGCTGCACCTAATCTGCTGACATTAAAACACCTTTCACGCACCTACCTACATTATCTTTGTTTACCTTTAAATTAAACGCCGCATTCTTCTAAAATTGAATGCTGTTCGTAATTACCTATTTAGCGTTCCAAATTATTAATACTTGGCACTTTTTCTAATGTTCATTCATTGCGTTTGAAGTTCAATATATTAGTCAATAAAAACGTCAATCAGTTTTCTTGTAAACAAGCGTATATCAATAAATTTTATTCGGCACGTGTCATTCGGTTCTATTTCAACTGCGAGCTGACGTCAGGTCGAAAGTAAACAAGCAGGTAGACTCACCGTGTCCTCGAGATTTTTGAATTCATTGAAGAGTCGATTGTTCGAGAGTTTCTGGTTGAGTGACATCACATTAGCGGTGAGCGCGATCACGTTGGCGGTGAGCTGGTCCACCTCGCCGCGCAGTTGCCGCACCTGGATCTCCCGCACCAGCGTCAGCGCGAGCAGCCACACTGCCAACACACCAAGAGACACTCCGAACAGAATGCATCTCCTTCGTCCCTTGCCATTCTTCTCCTCTTTGTACTGGCGCTCGTAGTCACCACCCACTAAGTTCTTAGTCAAGTCCCTGGCGTCTTTCAACGCGTCCGATTTCGTGTACATGGTGTCTAGTATCAAGGCGCTATTTTCCATAACAATCCCGACACTGCACTCGCGAATTATTAAGATGCGGATCTACGACTAAATAATTGCTTATCGCCCCATTATCGGATTCGCGGAAGGTCGGGTCGCAGGGGCTGGCTGAGAGATATCGGGCACGTGGAGAGAGGCGTCCGGCAGAGGGAGACACGCGCGCCGCCCGGGACGGTCTACGAACGAGTGACGCGAGGCGCCGCGTGAGCTGCGCCCGCGCAACATTGCACTCGCCCCCAGCGACAGCATATAAGTGCATGCACTGCAAAATTCATACAATTTATTAGTTTCCCATTTTCCATCCATACAGCTATGATATAAATTTTATATTTCACCGTATTACTTATGTCTTCATTTTGAAATAAATTTTATTGTTAACATTTTATGAATGCTTTTCGTTATGTTATATTTGTTTAACTGACTATTTTTACAAATACTTCGTGACATTATTACACCATTTTCTAAAGAATGTGATAAGTCTACCAGTGTTTTATTAGCTTTACACAATATTTTGCACAATTCACATTTACGACACACATGCAGTTGTTGAAAATTGGTGACGTCATATTAATTGTAAAAAGTATGCGACATTAAATGTTACATTTTATGACTTTCATCCTTAGCGTAGGTTTCCGTTGCCGAAACTCTTACGAAATCATGTCTCAACTTGTTCAGCGAGAATCAAAGAGATGTTAAGATTTTTGTACAAATGTTTTGGAAGCATATGAAAAGTTCCTATTGCGTAACAAGAAAAGAGAAATAAAAGTTGTGATGTTAAACAAAATATCTCAACGCAAAACGACACACTTTTCAAGTTACGTATAAATAACAAATTTAAATTTAAATTGCGGGGATTCCCCGACTATCCAAATAATGAACATGTCATCAAACAGCAACATGTATAACAGACGTTTAATCAATATTCTATTTCTTCAGCGCCAGTAATCGATCTAAAGGTCGATCCGCTGCTTTTCTAGGACGGATGTTTCGCGCTACTTCACATCAAAAGTGACCATAATTTATTCACATTTTCCATGGATGTCTTTGTATTTTGTTAATATTTACGGTAAATCCGTTAATTTGACGGAATTCGAAGTCTCGACCGCTTGATCGGAAATACGTATCCTTAACCATTAGGCTATTCTCGCTTCAATATAATAAAATATTATTATAAATAATTACTAAAGAATTGTATCAACATCAGCCTACGGTTGTTCACTACTGAACGTAGCATCCCATCGACTGCCACGATGACCGGTCCTGTCCCGACTGCATCCCATGGAACTGCAATCTTGACCAAGTCATCAGTCCATCGTGCGATCTGCTTTTGTACACATGTACAAAATCATTGTCCTACAAACAATAAAATCCTAGACTCCTATAAACAACGTTGTATTCAATCCTCTTTGCATACGAAAGAGGTTTTATATGCGACAAGTATATAATATTGTTATTGGTATCGTTTGAAGTATAAAGTCCAACTTTCCGCTGAGTTGCAGTGTCGTGTGCCGGCACCTGAGTTGTAGCGAATTTGCAATTCGTACAGTTTAGGTAGTTGAACGCTTACATTTAATACAATTTAAAATGACACCAATGTTTATGCTTGAATTATTTTCAGTAAGGAGTATTTATATTTATTTTTAAAAAGTGTGTAATTTGAGCAAACTTAGAGATTAGTAAGATCTTTTGAACCTCAAAAAGTCTTAATTATATGAGAACTTATGGTATTGTTGTTGTTCCTATATACAAATATACGTTTAGATACTTATAAATTCCGTAACATACCTCATCCCGTTTTATACATTTTTTATCTCCCGAGAATATTCCCCTGTCTCCTGTGAAACAGGTTCTCTTAACAAATATTTTTTTATTTCTCCTATTCGTACAAAAATATATTCACAAATTTGACTCGATACTTGTGTTTGCTTACTTCGGCATGTATTTAAATTAAATAAACTCAATAAGTCAACTCAACGTTATTAAGATATTATTCAAATAGGTCCGTAGGTAAGTCTTTCTTCAGTGTAATTTCTGTACTCATTTCGTGTGACGTGACAGCATACAAACGATATTGCAACACGGAGGATACCGACCGATTGTAGCGTTGCGAAAATGTATTCGCAGAAACTCTTTGACTTAATGTTTGTTTATAAACAAACTGAGAAATGTTTACGTTTTGTTTTTGGTGATAAATAATTCACAAAGCCTGATTATACTTCTAAATTTGAACCGGCCAACGCTTCTGTGTATGTTTGGATTAAAGGGAATGAAACAGCTGGGATTTAATTAAATCCGCCAAGATTATTGACGATCCAATGAAATCGATTCAAATTTATTATGCTAAAATATGATAGAGTAAATTTAAATATGCCCTGACAACAATGCCGAGTTTTATGACAAACAAATTACAATTTTAATTAGCATGAAGCAGGCCGATGGTATACTGGTTTATATGTATATATCATCAGAAACTTTATGGATTCAGATGAAAAAACAGCGATTAGACTTGGCTTTTAAATAATTTTTGTGTCCGCTCCTGACACGGAAAAATAGCATCGTACCATATAGTAGTATTGCTATATTATTTCTGTTACGATTATGAATTTTGACAAAATTGACAATATTTTATAAATGGCATGAAAAAGATATAAGTTATAATACGAACGGCATAGTATTATAACAAGGCAACGAGTAATTAGTACTTGAAATAAACCACTATGTTATACTTTATCAATTTTATGTTGCTTATCAACATCGTACTTGTGTCTATGAATATCTGTTTCTATACTAGTCGTAATTTAATACCGTTTATTTCTATACCATGTCTGCAATGTCTTATTGGAGTGTTCGCATTGATACCCAATTGCTAAGCCAACTCCTTTCTATTATTATCACATCGACAGCCGCCGTTGACAGTAAGCATGGTGAAATAATGATATAAGTAACATTCCTCCGCCTTGAGGCAAATATTAAAAATGCGGAAAATGCTCTGTCAATATGCCAACCTACTGCTAAATCATGATCATCATCGTCAACCCAAAGAGTATGGGAAGTGTACTAAACTCTAAACTGCGGCAATCTGACTGCAATATGCCGAGACTACCGACCAAAAAATTACAAGTTCTCAGTCAATGATGGCGCCACGTGAGTTAAGTGTATTTTATAAATAGTGCCATCTTTTGGTCTAAACCTGCATTTCAATGGTCTTGACATTTTGAGATGTTCAAATGTTTATCCCAACACAACACATTCTGTAGAAGTAACAATTTGCTAATGATATTATGGCAGGCGTCAAGAAATTTTAATTGGAAATAGATAATTTAGATGAAAAAAATGTACAACCAAAATATATTATACTACTTTCTAATAACAGATAAATAGGGGTAACGATTACTTAAAAAATGTTTCTGAAAAAGAACACAAGCCCACAAAACCACAAGCAACCCCTACTAATATTGTTAAACTCGTTAGGTTACCACAAACTGGTTTAATAAAGTTACTTTGTAATACAAATATAACATTATATGATGATTTATCAAAATTCAGTTGTCAACTTGGATTCATTAAAACTACTTCAAAGTAAAACGTGTCAAACAATAGGACACTTGAAGGCTTAATTTACTCGAAGTTACCGTCAGACAGCACGGCCCCGGGCTCGAAAACAACTTTATTGTTTCCAGGAGACGCTGCAACAAAACTTCTAACACGGAAATGTATTTCACTCTCATTTCTAAGAAAATCAACTCGCAAACAACATTTATAATCGTCCATCGAGGAATCCAATGCCTTTGAATTAGAATCGATAATCGATCATCGCGATTGATTGAAGAGTAATTTTGCACATAACGGTACAAATGTCAACGAAGTTTCATTATGTTTCGTGAGTCATGCGTGGAACGTGGCGGGTCAGGTTACCAATTCCTAGGCTTCGTAATTGGTAAACGTGGTCACCTCGTACACAAGCACACCTTGGTATGACAATAAACGAGCGCGTATTTTGAAACCGGACAGGCTGACGATATGATTCATTTTAATGACAGCAGAAAATTATCTTGGTCGGGAAAATACATTGGGCAAAAAAAAAATGAAAGTTAAGTCATTGGGCAAAGCCTATGCCCAGCAGTAAATAGACAAAAGCTGATGATGATGAGAAAATACAAGATCTCCTTTTTCTCTTAATCTTTCACGGTTAACGTTCGATAGCTGATATTCCATTTAGTTTATACTTTAAGGTACAACGTAGAATTTTATACAAAGAAAAAATACAACTTATTAATATTTTTAAAGAATAATTTATCGTCTTTTAACAGTGGTGATACCAGTAATAAATAAAAAGCGAGCTTGAAATTCTTCATTCTTTCACGGGATTCGATAAAGAAAAAAGCATATATGGGTTAAAGTGCAAAAACCCTCACGGACAATACACTCGGGTAAATATAAACACGTGACGCCGTAACAGGTCGTTGAACTGTGTATGAAAATTTGATGCTCAAGTGTGAAGTAAAAATAAAGGTTAAAGAACATCTTAGTACATTGTTATTCGGATAAATTGCGTGTGATCTTTCAATTGTGTTGGAAAAGCTCCACTAAAATGATGTTAATTTGACATTACAAAATTACAACAAAATACATTAATTTACCACCTTTTCTGATATTATTAAAGACACAAAATAACATAAATGTGTCCACTATTGATAGAACCTAAGTGACGACTTCTATCAGATTTATGCTCCAATATTGTTCAAAGATTTTAAAATAAACGCGTTAGTAGATCAAAAGTATTTTTAGCCATAAGATACAAGCATATGCCACCACATGGCATTACGCGTTATTACAACAAAATATGATATCACAGGCGTCATCCCTACACGTGTCATCAACGTATCAAAATAGAGGTTCCGGTGACATTTCAAGGAGACTACAATGAGTTCATGGCAAATAGATTAATGTAACACGGCCATCATTCTAACATATCTTGTTACGTTCTCATTTTTTCTAGGTTTTCAGGTCTCTAATACAATTTGATCTCTTATTTCTTTCATTGTCTAGCCCGATGACTCATCTAAAACTCTATAGATGTCCACCTACATAGCTACATTTCATTTTGTTATTTAATTTGATATATCAAACCACCAAATTCAACATAGGAAACAACGCTCTTCTGCCGAAGGCCTGTTCGAAAAAATACCGTCATCTGTTTTTTCTTGGGTACCAGGAGCGTGGGACGTCCAACGAGGTGGACTGACGACTTTGTGACGGCTTGATGTCGTTGGTTGCGAAAGGTGGAAAACGTAATACTATAGAAGACGTTAGATAAGGCCTACAGCTAGGAGTAAGCGGACAAGGACTGATGATGATGATGATAATGAAGTTATCTTTGTTATTCAACGATAATATAAGGAATAATAAACAGGTTTTATACGAATGTTTCAGCTGAGATAATTCACCGATAGCAAGCTTTGTAACAAGAAGGGAAACGAAAGTAAATGGGCTGTCGACACATCGTCTACGGAGAATTGACCTAATTGATTGTCCTATGAGGTCGTATTCGAACCGGTATTAACTAATAAACTCTAACCGATTTATATACATGGTGTTGCGAAAGTCACATGTAATAGTAAACAAACAATAGCTTACTGTGCGAGCGCTGGAGGCACGTACGCATTCGCAACTGGACCAAACAACTTCAGCGACCTGGATTAGCCGAAAAAAAAATCAAGCTCGTATTTATTAAATTGTAAGGTGCTGATTGTAAACATTAACTAGCAGCATGGTGTGTCGGTCAGTGCGCAGTGTCTTATTTCCTTCGTATGCCAGTTTCACAGGAGGGCAGAACAGAGTAGATTGTGCAGTATGACTATTGTTTGAAGACGCATAAAGCAGTACTGCGTCGTCTACTACTCGGTTTTAGTAATAAGTCCTCGTGTGAAACGTGCATAAGTCACTAATTGAGTAAAATAGTAAATATTTCTAGACACAACTTGCTGATTTGCAATTCTATATGCGAATATTCACGGAAATGTTCTAAATATCGTACACTCCTCCGCGTAAGTACTAATCAGTGTAGTTTTAAACGGAATTAAACCATCTTACATTCAGTTTAAGATTATATTGGAATGCAGGATTAATTTTTACACAACTTTTACGGTAGCCTGTACAAAAGAAAAATACGACGTAATAAAATAGATTGCGAAACTAATTGTTTGAAAACAAATTCAGCCTCCAAACGAGAAATTGCTTTTAAAGCGTTTCATATATTTTTCTCTCGTTTGTTTTGCCTATTTCCTTGGTCTTTACATGTAAATATTTTGGTCGAAATTAAGCGGTGTTACGGCTAGGCCAATATGTATATTGTTGTGGTAGGTCAGAATTTCTAATCGACATTCGATCGCTACGTAATTGTCGAGTCAGAAGGCGTCAGCGCGTCTAAAAAATTCTGTATTTAGGACGATGAAAACTAGAATAATTTAGAGTAGGGTGAAGTAACTCGTAATAAACAAATAAAAATGAGGTTTTGTTAATAAAAAAAAAATTCTCTAATAAATTATTTAATACACAATTGTCTTACTTCTTTAACATAGATTGTAATATTAAGTACAAATTGGTGACCCAAATAAAATATGTCTTCTCTCATTGTTACCGAATTATAAACTAAATATTTCAGTCTCTCATTCTGAGTGTAGATTTAAGTAAGTTAATTTTGTTTTGAACATATATTTTTTATCTTAATAAAATAAACCTTTGTCCGTCGGTAGTAAAAAATATCAAACGTATATTTCTAGTTTTATTTTTACCTGAGACATCACCGTTGTGGTCCAATGTTCGAAAAGACACCTGTCGAACCGCAGGTGTCCGCTTCAAATATCAGACAGTAGAAAGATCCCAAATATTTGAGAACAAAAGTGCGATCCGTTTCATAGTAAAGATATTGGATCAACTAACGACATACATTTCAAACGTGAGCTTTATTTTTTATAAAAGAGGGGGCAAATAGGCTGAATTGCAGAGATCCACAATAGTAAAGGAACTACAGAAGCGATACTGGCCTTTAAGAATAATGTGCGCTTGTTTCTTTTTTATAAAATAACTATACTTTATACCTAAAAGCATCAGCAGTACCTCGTAACACAATTCTACTAGGAATTAAGGTACCAGGTTGTCACTTAAATAGTAGGTATTACAGAATGGTAACACGATTGATTACAAGTCCTCAGTCTCTCACATCGATACCGTTTACTAATAGTCTAGACGATGAGTGCCTACTTCATAATTCTAAGAATAAATTTCACCGTGCCACATAAGAAGACCACGATAACGGTCCTCGCAATGAACCTCGGCACCGTAACGGTTTAAAATCCTTGTTAATAGCGTCCAAATTCGTGACCTCCTTTCAAAATTGAGATCTGATGAGTTTAAAAATAAATGAGACATACAAAAAATGAATTCACTTTTGTTTATAGGAAAGGATATCCTTTCTTTGAATCTTGTATGTGATTTCTTTGGACATGAAAACTTGTGTTAATCTATAAATGCTTTAAAAACTTCATGACACAAATCTAATAGCATTAAATCTGTTATTATGTTAACGACTATTTTAGGAGGTCAAGTATAAAATTCAATATAGTCAACATTATTTATTAACATCAGAAAAACAACAGAACGTCGTGTGTGTACTCACGTACTCCGCAAATAATTCGCGCGTGTAAAACTACAACGGCACCTTACACTAGTTAAGTATGTTTTTTTTTTTTAATTTTTGCAAACTAACGTAAAAACGTAGTTTTATCAATTCATTAATTACAAAAAGGTTTATTGCCGCACTGCAAGAAAATGACGAAGTTATACTATTGATCAAAATTAGAGTAAATTGTTTAGGGTCATTCAATTAATTTAGGCCATGTCCAAGTTTTTTTTTAAAAGAAACTTCATGCTGGTGTATAAAAGAGGCCATTCACAGTTAGATTTGCCATTTTGAAATTTAAAAAAAAATGCAATATTGTAAATATATTTTTGTATGTTAAAGCAACTTACACTGATCACACAATTAAACAGAACACTTCCACGTGAGTAAAAAAAATAACATAAATTGGGAAGTGGCATATAAGAGATAATTCGAATAATTTCGAAATGTGTGGAGGGTACTACTAATTTCACCAGATGATGAGAAACTCAGGATGCTGCCGCATTATAAAAGTGTAAATCATCCCTCTCGGTCCATTCCACCTTTTTTTGCAATTCCCGCATTCATCGCCTTAACAACTCGCGTGTAACGAAACATTAAGTTTGTTTTCAATGTTTAAATATCGTTTTATTGGAATGATAGTTAAATGAAAATCCGAGTTTTAAAATATAACCTAAAAATGCAAAAGTACGATGATTCTGTACCCAATCATTCATTCATCAATTAAATGTTTTACATCATCATCATCATCATTTTTTTTTGCGTATCTTAAAGGCCGGCAACGCACCTGTGGTTCCTCTAGTCTCGCAGGTGTCCATGGGCGTCGATGATCGCTCTTGTGATCCGGCCGCTCGTTTGCCCCCCTATTCGTATAAAAAAAATAATAATAAAAATGATACTCATGAATGGCAGCCAGTCAAGCCGTGTTTACTACCACACGTATTTGTTGCGTAACAATTGCTCGTAAATTAGATAAGCACCATAGTGCGCTCGGAGAGAATGTCATGAATTTGCTTTCTTCGTACGGAAGGCGTGGATGGTCGTCACGTCGTCGATTTCTTCGAAATCCAAATAAGAATTCACACATTATTTCCGGGTATAAGAATAATTTTGCACGCAACGCACATTCAGATGTTCTTAATTTAAAAAAAAAGGAAGTACTTTAATTTATTTCATTCGTGTCTTAAAATTTGCTCAATACAGCAAAAATAAAAAATTCGACGCCATCTTGGTCTTTGTCTATTCCATAAACACAATTTGGAACTACACTACAGATTAAAATTGAAATTATAAAAATAAATGTTTTTCTTCATTAAAGATTTTTAGTTACTTAAATTATTATAGACAATATGCTTCGGTGTTAGTTTTCAATTGTTTTGTTAGGTAACAATATAATAGAATATAGAAATCTTGAAATTAAGGTCATTAGACGCTGTTGTCATAATTTTTTTAATATATCGTGACACAGTAGCGAGAACGACCTAAATGTAAACATTGGAGTAACGGTTATGTGTGCCACGGCAGGGGCAATGACAGGCTTACTCACCCGCCGCCACGCGCCAGCCGCCAGAGACACTTCCTCATACATACGTCAAATATCTTAGTTTTATTACCAATTACACGAATACATAATAAGTTTATCCAAGCTTTATTGACCAATACTTATAAACGTTAGGTCGTCGGCAGCGCAATTATTAAGCGCTTGACCGGACCGGACCGTACTCGACATTGTCCAGGTTCGATCCCTGCCACGTACCAATGTGTTTTTTCATTTTCTAATATCATATGTACATTATCCGATGCTCTTAAGGTAAAGGAAAACATCGTGACGCAACCTACAAGTATCGGCGAAGAACTTCAAAGATATGTGTGAGTTCAACCAACACGCACTGGGCCAGCGAGGTTGACTATGGCCTAGTCATCCCTAATAAGAGGATAGGCTCTGAGCGCCTCGGTGGGGACGAATAATGAGCTGATGATGATGGTAATGACTTATAATCAA
>JAODUI010000012.1:1471563-1492368 GCA_027563995.1 Papilio gigon | reverse complement strand
AGCAATTAATTATTATATATAGAAGAATATTTAAAGGGCGATCGAGTAATTTTTGTGCTTATTATAAAGCAAAGAAAATTTATCCCCCGCCGCAACCAAGACAAACGTTGTGTCTGACTGTCCGCTTATAGTAGGTATTAATCTAATTGATCCGCAGGAAAATTAAATATAATTCCTGTTATTCATCAACTTTACTTACTGTGCGACCAAATATATATTTTCCGCGCTCGGACAGAGACATAATTCAAAATCAACGAATTTGGTGTCAGCTTCAAAAATATTTTATAAATGTCGGTGCGATCCCGACCGGGCGGGCGGCCGTTCACTCCGCGCGCCGGAGGATTTCAACAAATCATAAATGCGAGCTTAAACCGCTCCGACAATGTTTGTCTTTGTACAACTCTGCCGACCGCAGCGCGAGCCGTCGTGATTATTGAAACGGTTTGATCATTTTTAAATAATGTCGCTTTATTATTTATTTTGGTATACATTTTAATATTGTTTATTTTTCAATACGTTCAGAAACGAATTTTAATTTTTAACTAATGTGACTACTAAGTGTGGGACTACAAAGTTGTTTACTGGGACTACAAATACTGGAATTCGATTAACAATACCACTGGGTCCTATTTTTATTATTTTGGAGATTATTTTCACAGTAGACATTTTGCTCGCTAAGTTGTTGCGCTCTGAGTGCTTTGTTCGTGTATGCCTTACGTGTAGATTGTGACCGATACAGTTGCAGGTTAAAGGTCAATAAGCAACATCACGTGTTGTATATCCAGTGAAACGAACGCAGACTCGGGGCGATTTTTGGTAGTCCTTGGTACAACTTGTAGTGTAATGTTAATAACTTTGCAACATTCGAAGTTTTTTTATGAATTGATGCTGTGTTTGTGGCGCGCAGAGTAAGCTTCACCATTAATCTCCGGGTATCACAGTATGGATGAGGTGGTTATTACAGTAACGAAGACAAACTGCGGTGGCGCGTGACGTGCGCCCGCAGCGGCTGAGCGCCGGAGCGCCCGCTCACCCGCCCGCCCGCTCGCCACCACACACCACAAAGTACAGGATCTAAATAATAAAGATTTTACTATTTATTTATTTGATTAATTTTAGTTATTCACTCGTTTTATTACGCTTACATAAATGTTCAATATCGGCATAATGTGCCCCCTGCTCAGCCGCGTCGCCCGCTTGTGCAATTTGTCAGGGCCGTATCCCACGGCACACGCGTCACACCCGCTGATGAAGTACCGCGGCACGGGGTGGAGCGCGGCGTGCGACACGCGCGCAGTCTCGGTTGGAACATGGGCGAACCTCCGCCGAAATTTACTTTAACACCTCGAGAATGCAATATAAATATCATTCAATGTAAGTAAATGTAAATGTTTACATGAATAAGACTAACCACGTGGCCACTCTTATTAAGTTACAAAATATAATCTACAATAAAGAGGTTAATAGAGACCACTATTGTCGCTAGTCTATCATTTGTTTTTTCCTCAAACAAAAAAAAATAAAACTTGTGGTTTTAAATTTTTAAAAACGAAATTGCTTCTTCGTTGTTATCCTACTACACTAAAATAGTTGAATTCATTTTAATACCAACAATATCAATCTACCCTTAAACTTTTGCGTCTAATAACATTTTTAAACTAAGAATATAGGAGTCGGTTTATTTTACCTACTTTCATTCTTTTTTTGTTGTTATAATAGCAGTCGTCAAATGTTTATTAAACTATATCAAAGAGTCAAACTCCTATGATGCTGCGGATGTTAAGTATAAAATCTTGGACATCTCAAATATGCACATTGGCGTGGCACCGGCGATTCGAATACTGTTCCAGACAAGACGAAAATATCCAATGACCCGCCAGTACCAATGTAGCTGGACATCGAACAGATATTTATCTTTGCAGCAGGAATATATTTGACTGTCCCAACTATTGACATAACAATCTTTTATTAATTATTCTTACTAAAACATTAAATTACTGCCTCACTTAGTCGTTAAATGTCCCTTAATTTAGATTTAGCAAATCACACACATTAAGAGACTAATTTAGCGCCAATTTCTATCGCGGCAGCGAATGACATTATAAAGATTGACAGATAGGAATATTTCCGCTCCACAGAATTTGGCATAGATTAAAAATACTTCTAAATACTCTTTGTAGCCTGATATCTCGAGCTGTATTAAAAGAATTTTGGTCCAGTATTCGAGGTAATTTTTTTTTTTTTAATATTGCCTATATTAATAGCAAGCAAGAATGTTTGTACTTTGTACACCAATAAGTTAATTACATTAATAAACTAATGATTGATAATTTATTTATCTATCTAAGTACACAATCATAGATTTTTTTACGTTAAAACTATTAAGAGACAAAAAAGTATCCAAAAAAAAGTTCCTACTACTAATCAAAGTCTAAATCTGAATGCATTCTACACTTCGCACGTGTCCGGGAATAGAAACTCTGAAGTTATATTTGCATATTTCTTGCTAACTTAAGGGGAAGTGCCGATTTTATTAACATGTACGAAACACATGTGTCATATTTTATCTAAGTACACATTAAGGAAGCTATCTGTAGTCACTAGTGTCTACATTCGGGTTCAATAGAAACAAGAAATTTCTATTTATTTTATCTTTATAATGCTTTCGTGACAAATACATTAAAACTGATATTTGTATCATCAATTTAAACTTAGATACATTTCAATGTAAACTTATGCACAATAGTGTAGCTGTTTGAAAGATTTCTCATTTGCATTGAATCCGACTGTTCAACTTTGTATTTTTTTTTAAATCGTGATTTATGGTTTACTATTTTTTTGTATCAAGAAATGAATGGCATATCTGTATATTTTAGTACAGAGGTTTCCGCATTGGAAACTCCTTGTTTCGAAACTTATCAAAAGACGATACGACACTTAACGGAGTAAGGAATGAAAGCAGCTGGTCTGTAATAGGCACAGTCATAAGCACTGCATCTGTTTTTGGATTCGCCAGTTTCAGCAGCCGGCGTTGCGGACGGATATTCAAAACTATTTGAAACGTAGCAGGTTTCTTTTTACAATTAACCTACGATATCCGTTCCCTCGGGTAATCTACCTGAGCAATGTAAGGTGTAACAAACACGGTTAACACAATAAACAGGTATAAGTAACAATGACGGTATCAATAAAATTCTGAGAAGTAGGTACATTTTTAATAATCTGCCTTCAGTACCTGAAGTTTTTTTTAATTTGTATTTTTTTAACTAGTACTAATCACTTTAAAAAAATATCTCAACTAACTATGGTTTCATTCTAAAACTCAAAAAAAAAAGAAATAATGTATTACTTCATAAATTACATTTTTTTTTACATATTTCTCAATATAAATGTTATGTGCCAGTATAATAAATACATTTTTAAATATTTAAATACAACATACAAAAAAATCTTAACTTTTGAACATTCTCAACATAGCAAATAAATGAATAAAAATACAATGAATTCATTATTAAATTATAAGTCATCAATTTTTTAATTACTTAATCTAATTAATCTGTTTTCATTTATGGTTATCTGTTTAAATTAGAGATGCAATGATATTACAACGATGGTCTACGTAATGCGTGGGCTCTATTTGTTATTAAACAATATTTGCTGGCGGTTGCAACTTTACTCTATCAAAGGCAATAAAAGGACGACTAAAACTATGAGGAGCGCTACATTCGTTGGTAAAAGTTAAGAGCACGCACTACGGGTAATCGGTGACGTAGCGCGCGCGGCCACATTCGGTTCTCAGTACAACCGTTCCTTCACAGGCTCTCAGTTTGAATTTGGCGCGACGACATACAGTCCAGTAGCGGGCGGCCAAGCCGCACGATCGCGCCATTGTGGGCCGTCAGAAAACGAACAAATTGAAAGTTTCGCTGTGTTATTTACATTTTTGTTTGTTTTGGTGTAAGAACGGACCGGTTTTAAGAGAATTAAGACTTTGAAAAACTTATAATAGAATTAAATAGAATATAGTTTTAGTGAATTTATGTAGTGCAAACGAAATATTTTCGGTATGTAATGTGTTTTTTTGTTATCAACTCTCGGTTATCGTACGCTCCGTGCGAACTTTTAATAAGCTTTACTTCCTTTGTTTAGGGACGGCGTCGCCCACGTTTATTTTGCATAAACAGTAGTACGCTGTACTATAACAATAATAATGGATGCAGATAGAAAAATAAACTTATGTGAGGGGGTTCCTCTTAATTCACCAGGTGCGGCAAATATTTTTTTGAATACTAGTAACGATAGAAAAGTTAAAGATGGGACTGTCATACATTTAAAAACAGGTGACTATAACTGATTTATCTTTTAACCATTTCAATTATTTACGTGAGATTTATTTGTTTTATATTTTTAGAGAAACCGGCAGACGTCGGAGTGCATATAAATACGACTTTGTCGATAGCGTCTTCCAAGAAAATAAAACTTTTGTTCATAATGAACTTCTTGCTGAGCGTCGTGTGTATGATAATTAGTTGTTCGGTGGCATTTTATTACTGGAACGAGATGATATCAATGAGGAAACAAATAGAGTTGGTGCGAGAACAGTTTTTAATTCAGAACTTCAAAGACGGTGTAGTGGAAGAGGACAAGCCCGTGCACAGTGCTCTGGTGTCGAGGCTGCGACCTCAAGTGCGTGCCGAGGGCCGCGAGCCGCGTATGAACTTCGCCAAGGAAGATATTTCACCAAATACCAGGAGGTACTATGTCGAAGACCTTGGGGAGGACATGTTGCTTGTTGACTCCAGTAAAAAAGACTCGAAAGAAAACAAGGCCCCTGTTTATGACATGGCTGCATTCCAAAAAGGTAAATTCATAGAAATAATTATTGTACCATATAGTAGACAATTATAATTTTTTAGTAGTATAACCTATATATTTTTTTGATTTCAGAGCCTCTGGTAGTTCATTTCAATGGAGCCATGAGAGAAGTCAACATGGGGTCTCAAGGTTAGTATACATAAATATATTTTAGGTACATTACTTTTATATAAAATACTTATTAAGGCCTTTGTCTTTGGAAATCCTGTCCATCCAGTATTTTTTTTTCTCCTAAGATTACTTGACTTCTATATAGCAGTACTGTGGTGAATCACAAATGAATCTAACAAAGAATAAAAACCAATATAAAAATACATTTAATTCCCAATATTATTAAGTGCTATTAAATTTGAACTGTAAGTACATTCTATTAATGTTTACAATTGCCCGTCATAACATAAGCACCATTCATTCACATATCAAGGAGTAGCGTTCACAGCACTACAAATATGTGATTAAAATGATAATTTATGTGCGGACCGCAGGATGTCTAAGTCCTAGTTGTATGCATTGTTTGAATGTACACCCAGCCAATTGAATTGCAACCTTATGTAGATGAAGTAAAGTATAAAAATGTATAATGTCACTTGTAATATACAAACTTGATACTCAAGCTTAAATGAAGGTACAGATGGAAATTAATCTGTTGATTACAAACGAAGCAGCCAGACACTATTGCTATGTTCTTTTTATGGAAAGCCATCTCTAATTAAAGATGTGCATTCCAGACCTTTTTTTTAACTTTTTAATAATAGTGTAAATGAATCATTAAGGATATTTACGAATTATATTTTTGCAATATATCATAATAAAAACATGTGTAATGTTGCATGTAACTATATTGTTTAGTAAATGGCTAGTTGTGGACATTGGAATTATTACTAAAACGTATAGATTACTATATTTAGTAGGTTGTAACATTATTTACTTTCCTATCAATTTTTACTTACACTCTTAGTATACATAAACAATAATTTATTCTTCATATATAAACCTTTTCGAAATTAAAAAGAAAAAATTGTCTATTGTCATTTAGAAAAATTACCGACTGTCATTTGTTTTATAAAGCTACAAATTAACATGTTCACGTTGTAAATATTTAGGTCAGGCAATGAAACTTGAGTTGGTCTCGGTTCCATAAAAATATCTTGACACGGTCCAGTTTCAAAGATCCATTTCGTAATAGACGCAAACACTCAAACGGAAGCAAACATATTAATCCTTATCAAGAATTTATAATAACAATAGTAAACAGACAAATAGGGCTGCCATTGTTAAAAATCGTGCCTTCTAATTTATTAATTATTATTAAATAACTTTGACAATTAAAAAACACACTAATTGTCATTTTGCGCTTTATGAAAAAGATGTCCATGGGAGTGGATGATCACCTCGTGATTCCATCGGACGTCTGTCACCTTCTCTTTAAAAAAAAATTCGGTCGGACACCGAGTGATCGGAGTTTCCCAATAAAAATAATTGGATATTTAAGAATGTTAAAATAAAAACTAAATTACGCGAATTTCGATTATATAGGAAATCTAAAAAAATGTCAACTTTATAAAGAACTGTAGGTATTGATAGATCGGGACTTAACCCTATATAAATGACGTTTTATTAACACGGTACTTTGTCTCTTTGTAGGGGGATTTTATAAAATGTCAAATTCGCTGTAACTCCCTTTAGTTTAAATTAACAAATATGTTTATAGCTTATTTTTTTTAATTTAGCATTAATTTATTATACTTTATATTTATAAAACAAAGCGGTTCGTTTCCTCAGGTCACAAGTCCAATACAGATATAAGGCTATCTAAGTGTTACACTTCATTGCAAAAAAGAACCAATCTATCATTATCTCAAGTGTTCTTTACATTATGACACGTTTATACATTTCCAATTAAATTGTTATTTATCTATCATTGTAATTATTAACTATAATTGAATTCATTCGAAGCGCCAATAGCCTAATTGTTATGTGTACAGACTACCGATCTAGCAGTCGTGGCTTGGTATCCCGCTACTCGATTATTATCGTGGACCATATCCTAACACGAGCTCTTTCAAGCTTACCAGGAATGGCTACAAGAAATGTTAGTGTATTAACAAAAGTATACTAATATTTTACTTTAAAAAAAAAAAGAAAACTCGTTAAAACGTACGGAATGATACTGAAACATAACTAAAAAAAATAGACAAAATAATAGACAATAATATATTCTTGTAGTATGCATCGCATTTACCACCATTCACTTAGAACTTTCCCCCCCCGGAATACTTAAAAGTTTAAACACTAATTAAAAGTTACATTTATAATTTTTCTCTTGATAAAACAACAACAAATCGCCCACTGCTGGGCGTAGGCCTCCAAAGATCGTAATCGTCCGCCCTCACCAGGATACTCCCGCAATCTTGACCAGATCGGTTCATATTGCGGAAGACATACCCACGTTGCACCTGTCCGTGACCGTCATTCTGTTATTAGTTTTTTTTCCCTGATTATTACGAATTACATTTAAATATACTAAGAATATTTTCCATGACTCATTGTACGATATAATCACGTAAAAAATATTACTAGTATTATAAAGAAATAATTCATAGGATTGTAGAGTCTAGTATCATGCCTAGATTCATTTAGACTTCAGGATTTAGTATCGGATTTTCTTTATGATTGAATTATACGACTTTGTGGTTAAAGCGATAGACATGCTTACTATTTTTGACCAATGTTAGTGTCCGGAAATATGATAAAAAAAATATATAATTTATAGTTATTTGCAACATCATGTAATTATCAAGACTTAAGGAAAAATAGGCCTGTTTTATACGAGAAAGAGGTAATGGTGCGGCAGGATTACAAACGCGATTGCATTATTCTTGTATATTTAATTTTGAAACACGCTGTATAACGCATCGAATGTATAGAATCGTTTAGTATCGCATGTCCAGTGTTGCCAACTCGTATCACTCACTGATCATAATGCTAGTCATTATTTAATTATGCGATTACAATTATGATTTCCGCTTATCGTGTTAACAACGTGACAAATTACATCAGGTAACACTAATTAAATAAATTTCAAGTTTGGGTAAACCGTGGTAGGCAGAGAGATCATCTTTAGCATTATAGAATCTTCGTCAATCTCTATACTGATACGATTTTCATGATTTTACTAATTCACATAGATTTGTGAAGCAAACTAATAACCAATGTAATTGTTATATTTGAATAACAACTATTTATAACTCCCTTATCTTGCCTTAACTAAGACCGCATTAGAAAAACTTCAAAACAAAAAAATCTCACCAAAACCAAATATATATACATATACTTATATATATTTGGTATATATATATATATATATATATATATAGAACCAAAACATAATATTAAACTATTAAAATTTTCGTGAGCTATATCACTACACTACTTATAAAACGGCTTAACGTGTAACTCGGTGTCAGTACCGACTATCGTAGTGGCCCATCGGGGGCTCGAAACTAGTTTATAAGTAGTGTAAAACATAATATTGAGTTTTTTGTGAGTGTACAACATAGTAGTTTATTGTGCAGCTATCGTGGGTCCCTGGCGGCGCGACGCGGAGGTGTCCACCAAAGGCAGCGAGACCAAGATAGAACTGAATACCAACTATTTCGTCATTCAGGAATCTGGATTGTATTTTGTTTATACACAGGTCAGTATACATTTATGGCATAATAAGAGAAACTGACTCTTACATTGACCGTACCAAAAATATGCGAGAAAACCGCAAGGAACTTCGATTGACTCACTTTAAATTTTATTCTCAAAAGCATTCACAATTGTACATACAGTACTGGTCGGTTAGTAAAAGGTGTAGGCTGCGATTCCAACTTTTTATGTGACCCCGACATCCATATCTCTGTCAAAATTATTCACTGATTTATTTTGTAAATAGAAATAATTTCATGTACTTATTTATTTCTCTATATTTCCAGATCGTGTACTTAACACACGCGCCCAACTGCTACTTCATCTGGGCGCGCCAACCCAACCAGGATCCGCGGCTGCTGAGCACGTGCGCGACGGGCGACGACTCCAGCTCGCGCGCGCTGGACCGCTCGCAGATCTCGTGCGCCACGCACACGCTCGCGCGCCTCTACAAAGGTGACACGGTCAACATCGCGCAGCGGGAACAGAACAGAACGCTGTGGTTGCGTCCCGGGTTCACTCACTTCGGTTTCATTAAAATCAGTTCCTAACAGCTGTGAACAGTGGTTAATGACTGTAAAGTAAACTTAATAACTGATGGATGTAAGGAAGCGTTCATACTGCGCTGAGCCCATGGGCATGGTGATGATGACCTCAGTCACATATTACCCAACTGACTCAGGAGAATGTTGTTATGTTCCATTGTAACCGCCTCTAGTTTAAACTATTTTAAACAATGTGGTATTAATCGATAATCGATTTTATCGACTCAGGTAGATTAATCGATAGTCCGTATTAATCGATTCGCATTTTTCTACGTCCTGGGGATACAGTCGGTTGGTTTTTTGTTTTGTTTTAATATCAAATAGTGATGTAAATAACACAGTGCCAATGTTGGACGAAAGCATTGCGAACATAGTGCCATATATTTGATTTCCGTTTGTATATTGGTTGCATCACAAGTGATTGTGTACTTATGTTGATTTTCTTAATTGTAAGTCTATATTGCTTTATATTTAGTTTAAATTATTATTGTTTAACAATAAAAGGATTTCAAATTTTTGATGCGACACAATTATTTGCTCAAAAGCATTTATTATTACTTTGGAACTGGTTTTATTTGACATATTAATAGTCATATTTGTATATTTTTTAATGACAACGTTATTGTGATGTAAGTCAATTTATATTTAAATTTCGTTTAGATGTACACTGTAAATGGTGCTGATAGTTTCTTTTCGTATTAAGTGATAGAGCCTGCCGGAGTTCGTAGTCAGAATTTAGTTTGGTAAGTGAAATATTTTTTATTAACAAAAAAAGGGTATTTCGTCTTCCAGTGCTCATAAGTTTTAATACATTCGTATTTTTAACTATTTAGTTTTTTTTTTTAATCTAGAAATGAACTGCCGAAACCTTTTTATAATAAATTTATAAATTTATATGTCTTAGAGAGTATAAGAGGAAAAGCAATTAAGTTTCGTATGACTTTAAAATTATCAAAATTTATATACACCGTTTTTAATTCCCATTTATTTACACAGATTAAAAAATTCCGGTCAACCAACCTCTATTAAGTCATGTAAAGCCATTTTTTTACACAAACAAAATTTACATGGACACAAAATCTGTTCTTAATACATTCAATTATCGTATATTTAGTATGCGTAAAAATTAGTCCAGTTAATTAATTTCCCACTGTAGCTCTTTAATTTTTATTTTAGTTTGTTTGAGTTTTATTTTACCCTGCAGCGCTACTTACTGGTATATGTAAGTTAGTATAATGGTAGTTGTATTTATTTTGTAATGTAGAAATACGTTTAATAATATGTTACCGTTGATATTCAATTTATATTGGATAGATTCAATGTAGACGTTATTCTAAAAAACAAATTAAAACTTTTATTATAAAAAGTTTTAAAAACATTTTGAAATTTAAAATCACCTTGTTTTGGTTATTGACACTCGTGGAACAAATCACAAAACGTCTTCATTGATATATATTGTTTAGAAATACATTTCATTTAAACATAGTTATCTAACAGATATACTTTGTACAAACAATTAACGAATCGTTTTATTCTGATGTTCAGTATCTACTGAAGATTACACCCATTTTATTGTTATTACATACTTCCATAATGATATTCATGTATTTGTGCCAACAGTTAGTTATCTCTTGTGTATATCAAGACACAAATTAAAACGTCTGTGTTGATTAATGATTGTATGATGATTCAATTTGATTAAACTGTAAATATACATGCCGACAATTAGTCCCGTCCGCCAATAAAGTGCCTTGAACATTTAAATATACTAACTCGTTTTATTTTGCTTTCGTACGCCTTGTTTAATACAAATAATTACAGAGATTTTTTGTTGACACAAAAATCTACTTAAAAAATAATGAATGTATAAAACATATTGCGCTAATATGGCTTTGAACTAAAAAAGAACGCATCGTGAAATCAAAAGTCTGTTATACAGATGCGTTTGCTTTTCAAAGTTTATATATGATTGGTATTCAAAAGGTGGAAAAAGAACATCAACCTAACAACAAAGAGAATCGATCTACCCATGAGGAATGAAGGTAATCAATATTGGGACAAAGGTTTAACAAACATGTATAAAGTAAAAAAAATCGTTACTAAATATTTAAATAAATTTTTATTACGAAAATCGATAGTTCTTCGATGAAGTAGGGAGTCGATTTTCCAACCTGTCATTCATTACGCACTACTCTATGGCAGTTGGACATCACTAACATAACCTCACTTGTATTAAATCATAAATTTATTTACAATACAAAAACTTAAATTTAAACTTTATATAGCAATAAGCCAGAAAAGAAAATGTTAACAAGGTTTGAAGTTATTCGTTAATATTCAAAGTATTATCCTCGGCATAATATACTTTTCACGTATTTACTAAAAATATTTTATTTTCAGACTAAAGTTTAGGCGAGATTTCAGATTAATTGTGAGATGTTTGTCTGATAATCCACCAGAAAAAGAAGCAAATGTCCCAAATACAGAAAAGAAAGATGATAAAAATGATTCTGAAAACCCCACAGAAAAAATTCAAGCTATTCTTAAAAGTATGATGGCTGCGCCTAAAATAAGCGAGAGCGAGTATTCAGAAAAATTCACTGTTGCTCCTGAGAGAAAACGAAAACCAAAAGGCGATGGAACAGAGAGGAAAATAGAAAAAATAGGTAAGAGTAAAACATTTTACCTTTAAGTCAGTAATCCAAAAAAGATGAAGGAATACTAGTGTGTAAGGGTTAATATCCTTCAATAAATTTATAAACTTGAGTTAATTTACAGAGGAGAATCTTACGAAAGCTGCAGAGGAGGTTGCTCAGGCTATAGGTGGAGATGTGAAACAAACTGAAGCGGAATTGTTGTCAAAGGTACTTGGCAAGATTAATCAAACCTCTACAAGTTTAAGGTTAGTTGAGCAAATTCATGTCCCACAAATTTTACTATGAAAGCTATAATTTACATATGGTAAAAAGCAACATTTTATTTCAACATTGCTGTACCTCTGACTTAATCTTTTACTTTAATTTTTCCAGTGACTTGTTGGTAGGAATGAAAGTAGATAGAACAAAGGAAAGTGAAGAGGGCTTTAAAACTGAAACTCGGGGTCAGCAAGTTAAACGACTAGTTGAGAGGGCACGGACAGAAGCTCCAAAAACCAGATTTACACAAAGGAAAGAATTTGTTAAAAAAAGGTAAGATAAACATAGTTAAAGTGATTTTGAAATTATTTAAAACTGATATAATTTTACGTTAATTGTTACAGCCCAAACCAAGTCACAGTTGTCAATATATTTGGTGGAGAACCTTTAGGTATTTTTAAAGCAAAAGATGATAATTACGGCACCAAGCTTGACATGTGGGAAAGATTGAACCAGAGAGAGATAGATTTAGCGACGTTACAGCCACCAGCCAATTACTTCCAGAAGATGATACAGTGGACCGAGCAGGGAAAAGTCTGGCAGTTCCCCATTAATAATGAACAAGGTAAACTATTATAACTTGTATGTTTATTCAATAATTAGGAAAGGCACAAACTGTCGATGGCACATACAATAAATGTGCCACTCTCAGGTTTATAGACTTTATTCCCAAAATGACAATACAGTTGCTAGCATGAGTATACATTTTTTTTTTTAATTATCTATCTATAAATCTTCAACACACCTTAGTCCACCGTGCAAGGTCTAAGTAGTAACCAATCGTACAAACTGCTAGATTTAATATACACATTTTAACAATGATGTTAGCATTAACAGTACAGAAACATATTGTCCTGCACATTCTTATTTAAAAAAACAAATATGTCAATTTTTTTCCACGTATATTTACTGTTGTCAAAATTCGATATTATTACGTTTGTTTTAGGACTCGAAGAAGAAAATAATGTGCACTTTTCTGAGCACATATTCTTGGATGTCCACTTAGAAGGTTGGTGTCCGAGCCGTGGGCCAATCAGACATTTCATGGAGTTAGTGTGTGTTGGTCTCTCCAAGAATCCATTCTACACAGCTCAGGAAAAGAAAGATCACATACTATGGTACAAGGAGTATTTTGAGTCCAAAAAGGATGTATTGCTTGAAGTTGGTGCGTGGGATGTCTCAAAGAATAATGAAGCAAATTTGTAAATATAAGTTTATTTTAGTTGTAGAAAAATAAAATATTTAAATCTGTATACTGTTTTATTTATTGTAAAAAAAAATTGTCAGTGCAGCTCCCTCTGAACGTATTTAAAAACGTAAAATTCGGAGCAAAAAAGACATTTAGGAGAAGGGGGCAAACGGGCTGTTGGCACAAAAGTGATCATTGACGTCCATAGACATCTGCTATACTCTATACTAGACGAACCATAGACGCGTTGACGTTTCACGTCTAGAGGATAATGTAAGACAGGACTAGGTAAATGAAACCAATGTTATTACATTATTTAAGTTTATTGCACCTATAAAAGTACACTTCGTTGCTAGTTTCGATGTTTCCATCATCCTAATACCGTTCCAGATTACATGCTAGTTGTTCGTAAGTTCACCTGATTGCAATCATTACATCTTACTGGGATTTAACTATCGTATTAACATGCACACACCAGTAATCCCAAACAACAAAAATTGCGCATTGTATTAGTTACTTTATAAAAGGTTATTATTTTTTTTTTATTGACGACAAAAAAATTCGCGAACCCGAGATCAGCCGAATATTTCTTAGTTTGATCGATTTTTTTTATTTAGATTATATATTTTGTTGTGAAATAAAATTAATTTCATTGTTTGCTAATTGGTTGTTTAATTATAGTTAATTCTGTTAAATGAAACTCAAGTCATTCGATCCGGGTCCGCACACAATCATTTTAATAAAATTCCGTTTATCTCATTACAACCCAAATGTATCCGTACCATGTGAAAATAAGGAACTCATTATATCTAAGTACATATTCTTATATTAAATGTCGTATACATTAAAAGCCTCCAAATTATTCCAAAAACAAAAATAAGAACAATGTGCACTTAAAAAAAAAATCTCCGTATATTGTACATAAGAAAAAAAAATATTCCGAAGAGATATTTACATTAAGGATTACATGTATAAATGGTGATAAAAATTATGCTTTAAATTGAATTTGTTTTGTAACAGATTGAGTAGTGTTAAAATAAATAAAAAAAGAATTGAATATGCGATGCGCTGAGTATTAAAAGCTAGTACTGCTAGTATGCTGCTCATTGTTTTGTTACTGATTGACCTTAAAGATGTTTATAACAGTAGGTTGACACTGCCTGGAAATATTTTTTTATTTTTATAATTTCACCGAAATTTTTTTATGCTATATAAGAAATACAGTTTACATAAATTGAATACGTAATAAATGTGAAAAACAAATATTTTCTTGTCTTTACTGTTTTTTTTTCTACAATCAGAATGGTAAACATTTATGTACGAGTGTTTTGTCAATGTTGACTTTGTGCCAAATACTAAAGTATTTTAAGGTTCCCTCGACAAAATAACTTGGAGATCTTAAGAATTAACGTTTAAAATAACATTATTATTAAAACGTACTGAAATAACTTTATAAGCTACATTTAAAATTAATTAAATTTAGCCCCGTATTGAAGGAAATCTATCTAATATTATCTAAACATTAAAAAAAAATCTAGAAAGGAATAAACGATTGGAATGAAAAAGGTTCTATTAAATTATACCGAATTTCAGATGCCTAAATTTAATTAAAAAAAACAAGCAATATTAATTTGAACATGGAAGACGCGGGAAGAAACTACTTTTGAGACGATCTAATCGTTTAAAAGATACCAAAGTAACAAAGTACAAACGCAATTATCAAACGTAACACTGGCGACATGCACTTTGTGTCGGTCAAATGTACCAAACATGTTTATTTAAAAGTAAAAAAAGAATGTTGCCAGTACAGAAAAATCCGAATTCCATTCCGTTCAATATATTCTTAAATCTAGTGACAGTTGGGAAATTACGTTTTAGAAGTTTTTTTTTTAATCGAAATTAAAATTATAATGTTGATACAATATTTACCTTCCTTTAAACAAAATGTAACTCGGAGGCCCGAAGCATGCATTTGAAAATCCTTTTAATTATTTTTTTACCAGATTAAGGGATGTACCAATGTATCGACACTTTTACGTTAATTGGTCGCAGAGTAAGGCCCTTAGTGTAGATGTCTACAGGCGTAGGGACTCGGAGTGCGACGTTAAGGTATGCAAAACAAACTGGCGCTTATCCTAATAACAATATGTATTACAATTGGTTGCAATTGGAGTCGCGGGCGGGCGGGGCGGGCGGGGCGGTGCCACATGGACGGCTGAGTACGACCTTACACCATACGCCTACATCACCTGCAAACAATAAATACACATTTTAATTTTTTTTTTTATTATTTATTACCCCGGTGCTGCAACTACAGGACAAAGTATAGTGACACACCTAGTTATCCTCACACAAGGATTATACTTAGTACTCTTAGTGTTGTTTAAGGTTCTTGTATTAAGTGACATGAGTAAGGATTTATCTTTCACTCCAATCCACACCTTCAGTGTTCCTCTACCTTTATAACCGTCCCATTAATCTCATCGTTTTCTTGTATATGTGCTCATCATGTTAATCTCTAAGTAAATCGTCGTAATATACCAAATTCGAAAGTTTAAATAGGTGGTTGTTAGACGGTTACTCTAGACCAATTGAGTGTTCATAGTTTTATGCGAAAAAAAAATATTGTTATCCAATTTCAAAACAATACAGTCACAAACAGATTTATTATTAGACACTTACGCAACACGTACAGTCGCGATGTATCTGATACAATATTGTACACATAAATACTATTGTAATTAAATGTACATAACTGACATTTGAGACGCTGACTGAGGTTAGATGTCACATTCCTAAGAGCTCGACCTTTCCTCAATAACTGATGGCTTGACAACTAACATAGTTGCCAAATATCATATGTTACTTCTAAACGGTCAAGGAGTTTCATTATTGTCCACCAGAGGGCATTACAGTCGCGATTTTTACTGGGGTCGTCATGTAGACTTCGCAACACCAGTCTACTTTCGGCTTTTTGTTATTAGTTCTGGGTACAAGTATTTCAAAGATCAACCATTTTAATGTATATAAGCTCTCTCTCATATAAGCTAGTAAAGACAAAAAATAATTTGTTCTTTTATTTAAAACATCCTTTGTAACCACGTAGGAGGAGCACGAGTAGAAAAAAAATGAACATCCTGTGTAACGTATTATTGTAGTTTCGACTACTAGTAAGACGGATTTTCATTACAATCATCAAAATAGTGTTTTAGGTTTTTTTTTATTTACGTCTCAAAGGTCATATTTTTACCGTCTTCGTGTTCTGACCGTTTTCTTATCTGAAAAAGATGCGAGAGTGATGCGTATTTAGAAGAGGATAGACAGAAGATACATAGGAAGGGAAAATATCCACTTTCTGTGCATTACTCTATTGGGCATTGATTACATCTATTTTTTTTTTTTGCGTTAATAAAAAAAAAAGTTCTCGAATAAAAAAAGATAGAAAACTTTGATACCTTCAATCAAACTATGCGTATTCATTTAAAATAATTTAAAACAATAATGATAATGCATATTTATATTTCTTTGTAGATTTTTTTTAACACAAAAGCAATTAATTTATACATGAGTGTAAAATGATGTACCGAAACTTAAGAGAAAAAACAAACGCACAAAATGGCCGCGGATAAATCGAGAGTTCGAGTACGATGTTAGTTTTAATTATCTCTCATAAAAAAAAACAAGATTTCTTATGCTTAGATATTTATTAAAAGTCAGGACTTTACAGAAGTACGACGGGATTCTGATTTACCACAAACATTTTGATTTTACTAAATGATATATTAAAAAACATCTTTCTTAGGGATGTTAGGGTTCGATTCCGACTCCGAAAAGTCGGAACTCCCGTTCTATTTACCACTTTCATCATCATCAGCCCCCGTCAGCCCACTGCTGGTTGCCTTTCCCTCTGCCTTCCACAGTATGCGGTCCTCTGCCTTCCGCATCCAACGACTTCCTGCCGTCCGCACTAAGTCTAGCACTTTCGGTTACAATAAATTAATTTGAAGTTATATCGGAATATAGTATATAGAATTGCCATGTATCTTCTGTGCGTGTGATGTTTTAGGGGACATCTTAAAAGCTTAAACAATTCCTCGTAAAGTTACAATGATAGCTCGCAACAATGTCTTAACATAAACCCGATGCATTAATAGGTAACAATTTGACAATTTTATATGACTTTTATGTACGAAAATATTTATTTAAAATTATGCAGTAAATTACTTCGATGTTTACATGAAATTGATGACAACGCGAATACGCGGTGAATTACTCTTATGGAGCCGGTCAAGTATTACGTAAGCGTATAGGAGAGCGGGAGTCTTTGCTTTGCTTATTTTCCATGATATAGCAGGTGGGGGTGTTCAGATGGTGATTACTTAAACGGTAGTTTATTACTATTTTACACATATTGGTAACCTACACATTGCTCATGGTTGAAAAATAACAAAAACGAATTATAACTGCGGCTCATTTAACATTAGAATACATTAGTAGAAAAAATCATATAGCAATGTATACGTTACTATGGGTCAGAGCTTTGCTTACTTTTGCTGACAAGGGGAAGGGAAGGGGAGGTTAAATAATCGCAAGAAATCTGCTTACGTAATACTTGAACGACCTCTATGATGCAAGATTTCCCGTCGCCTTTTTTATAAAAATGGGAATGGGATACCTTGATAACCTTCTTTAATAAAAAAAACAACATCCAAAGTTACCATAGTCATAACAATATAGACATGTCCACACAGCAACACGTAAGTCCTAACAGTACTTCTCCCTAAATAGGTAGGCGATACTTGTTTGGTAGGGTATACCGTAGGCGCCCCGGGCTATCTAGCCATCTCAGAAATCTGGTTTGTTGAAGTTACTGCTAGTTTTAGATGTTAGATTCACTTTTCAATGCGGACGTGAACCTGTCGGGAGATCACTTCCTGACGAATAAAACTTAACATCTTTCCCTTTTTGTTTAAAAAAAAGCTCAAATCAGTAAAAACAATTACTGAATGCTAGCTTACACTTCTGTCCTAATCTATCGTTTTATTCGTTTATTTATATACTAATTAATTTCAAAATACCAGCATCTTATTTCTATAAGTATATTAAATAATTATAAGAAGAAATAATGAGCCTAATTATTTAATACGATACTTTGCTAAGAATTATAACCTAAAAATTCAAATATTTGTTTATATGAAATTGTTGTAAAAATTGTAAATAACGCCATCTATTATATTTTATGTTTAAACCAACGATTCGGTTAGCAATAGTGCTCTCTTTTGAATATTAATACGAAATATGTTCACGTATACTTTAGTCTCCGTATTTGCTTCTCACTATGTCATAGTAACATAGCTGTATCTTTTTCCTGTTTCATATATAAATATGTTAAAATTAGATTTGAAGTGAAATGTCAAGAGCGTCGTAACTTGAAGAGGTATCATCGAGCGCGGTTCTTTGCTCAGCCTCTTTTCAAGAAGCTTTGAGACGCGACATTGAGAGATGAATTTCCGGACATGGCAAGAAAATGTTTTACAGTATATGGGTATATAATAACAAAGCTTACGAAGACATAGATAATTATAATTTTAAAGTTCAAAGTTGAGTTTACTTTCTTTTGTTAAAAACATTAGTAACTTTGTTGTTAAATTATTAACATCTCTTGTACCAAGTTAGGCTTGTGCTGTATGGTCAACGGAAATAGGTTCGCCCGGTTCGAACCATCGATCACGTGATCAGGAAGCAGTGCCTTCAACCATCCAGATATCGTCGCTTCTGTTATATCAGTTACAGGCAAAATGCACAATTGTTGGGATTATTTTTATTTTTTACTTGTATGTTCTAGTTGTCTTTATGTTGTGTAACTGTTGTTTGTGCTAAACAATTAAAAAAAAGTATCTTAGTGTTGATTATTTTAATCGAAAAACTTTAATCTACATGTACATTATGTTTAGGCAATTTAATATATATATATATATTTAATTATTACTACTTGATTTAAACCCAAATCATCAAGACAGTTATTTGAAATAGTAAGCAAAATTCTCGTATATTTGAGTAATATAATTAAATAAAATTAATCCATACCTTATGACAGGACAGGGCCAGTAACCTGAAACAAAAGAAATATGTCAAATTGTCATACGAAAATATGATTTATTTCCCATAAATAAAGTCCATAATTGCATGATTGTTGTATAGAGGCTACTAGTAACAGAGTTTGTTAACCTTTTCAATACTATCTTCATATGTTTCATTTTTAACAACTTTATGAAGTGACGTTTCGCTTCGATGGCCACCCCTATGAGAGAGTATTTGAAATACAACGATAATGTACCTACACACTAAACAATAAGGTTCAAAATACATTGTATTGGATAGCTGTCATGTTTGTAATCGACGTTATTGTAAAATGAACAGTATGGTGTAGGAAATAAGGTCGATATTGTTTATATTATTGTAAGTAATCGTTCCAGAACGAATTGCAATATTTTTGCTTTGGGTGATATTTTGCGGGGAAATTATGCGTGAGAGGGAGTGTACGTATGGAATTACATGTAATTTTTATAAGGCGAAACAAGTAATCCGAGGAATTCGCTTATTGCTTGTGAGCTTATCCAATTTATTACTTTAACACTTTTTGCCGCGACTGTACCTCGGTACAGGAGTACAATGCGGTACTGTGTGTCAGTGCACTATCGGTAAGTGTACTTTTTTGCGCGACAGATGTGGCATACGACGGGCAGGAGGTGTTTTTCGCGCTTACTATTTTTTGTCTGTTAAACGATATTTAACTAAAACGATTCGACGAATCTTCAAATATGCTACGTCATTTGACATATAATATTACGTAGGAGTATAGGCAGACTGGTTAATTAATTTATAACTGGTCAAATGAATAGTGGTAGAATAATTTAGTAAAGTGACACTCTCGGAGTCACTAAGGGTCGACTTATATGGACATATTTATAGTAAAGAATTGTGGATGAACCATTTAAAGACTTGCAGTAGTTCTTCTTAAGGCCTATGTTCAGCAGTGGACGGACAAGGGCTCATGATGATGTAAGAACAAAGTTTTCGTATGAAGCAGGAGACCACGTCTGGCTGTATGACTAATAATGCAAATATAATAAGACAATAATAAAAGCTATTGTAAGTTTATTGACCTTTTTTTTTCTTAAAGTTAAAATCACAATTCTCATTACTATGGACGCTCGGTCGTTTCCCGTAAATGGACAGCCCGCTCGGATATCCTGCGCAATGTACCTACTGCACATATTAATTACCTTATTGGTGTTTTTTGTGCTGACTGTACTTCGATTTAGTTACATGAAGAATTATTACTCTGTGTCGTTCAAAGACGATTTTATCGCTTAAGTTACTAGCGGATTTAATTAAGCATTTGTTTGGTTTTTTGTATACCTTTTGTTCTTATTATGGAGATGCGTTATTAATGATTCATTTTAAACGTGTTTAGAAGTGTACAATATTAAAGCTAACCAAGCTATAATTACCGACTAGTTTCGAGCCCATCGGGGGCTCATCTTCAGGGTGAGTGGGAACGGTACTATCGCGCGTTCGCGGCCCG
>JAODUI010000012.1:1403531-1455051 GCA_027563995.1 Papilio gigon | reverse complement strand
AAACCTTCCCTAGACCTCCACGAACATTCCAAGACCAAGATAAGATAAATCCGTTCAGCCGTTCTCGAGTTTAAGCGCGACTTACGAACAGTAATTCATTTTTATATATATATAGATTTTTAATGGCGTAATACCGACAAAAATGTTGGTTGATATATAATACACTTATTTCTTCATCGCATTGTATAATTATTTTAAATCCATATTTATATATTAATACGTGAAGCAAAAACTATGAGGTACTTTTTGAAGGAATTGCGTAAACAATGAAGGTGAAATTTGACACAGATACAATTAATGTGTGTACAATAATGTATATAGTACAATTGATGTGCGTAAAAGCTTTTGTTAATTTTAATTAAGCTTGGATTTCAACCAATGACATTCATAAAGCAATATGTAACAGGTCAACCAATGATTACATACTATTAAATATAAACATTTACGTAATTCATTGGTATATCTTCTAAACTAATGTAATATCCTTATTCAATTTATTATTATACATATACAGGACAATCTATAGTCAAAATATCAAATCGTCAAATTAAATTATGAAAAATTTAATGATACATTACACCAAACACTTAAAACCACCGCTTAACTGACGTGTACATTGATGTACAAGTGAATTAACTAATTATTATAAGTCAGTGGTCGTCAAACCGCGGCCCACGATAGATATTTGTGCGGCCCGCGAGCCTCTCGAATATTTCCTTTCAATACACTTAGAAATGTGTCCGTGGGATCAATTCTTATTCGAGATAAATATTTCTATGATTGACTAAGTCTCGCTGAGATAACTCGGAGATCGCAAGTAACATCAAAGGGTTACTGGGTTACTTCGGAGCTGGATTGGCTGGAGTAATCCATGACCTGATCTCCCGCAAAATACGCGCTAGACGTGGAGTTGCAGGTACCATAGCCCCAATTACTAACTACCTAACAAGTACAGTGAATTATCACTCTTGATACTTCCTTACATGGAGCACCAAATCTGAATAATGTGAATGGTAATATACTTACAATGAATTATTTATGTTAAATTAATAACCAGCATTGTAATTACAACGTGTCAAAGTTGAATTAATACTTGAATACTAATTGATAATTTTAACATAGCAATTTAACCAACACTTTGTGAACATTTTTGTTTAAAATAAAATACAAAATAACATTAAACATTTGAATAGTTTAAGAATTTAAAATTTTGTAACTTATTTAAGTTTTTTTTTTTTAAATACGAATGTTTTAAAATGTTCAATACAGTTTGATGTATGTATGTGACAATTTCATGGTGTGTTTAAATTTTATTTCAAATACTTACCTTACAAATAATTGTTCTTGATTGTTTACTCGCCATGATACCACCGTGGCACCTGCAACAATGTATTTATATATGCATTTTACCTTTATTAGTTTGGAGATTACGGATTCATTCTTACTCTGCCTCGAGAAAGCCTACCAAGGAAGGTGATACAGGGTACTGTGAGCCAAGTACCAAAGATACCTGTCCTGTCCCCACCTCCAGAAGGCATAGTATCTTTTGAAGGTAGCAATACAGTCTATGGGAGGCACGAATATTGTGAAAAAGGATGTTCAAGAAAGAGCTTTTTATGTTGTGCTGCAGTATATGTTATGGATTATTAATTTATTATGTTACATATTTATTAACTTATTATGAAATATTGTAAAATAGTGTAACCCCAAAATTATACATGTAAAAAATTAACAGTTTTTATGCACAAATTAAATACTGTAGAAATTTATAAAGGATTTTTAATGTTATGTTGTAAATGATTCTAATAAAAATGAAATTTATTTCGATGAACATTGAATGTTTCATAATTTTTATTAATATTAATGGAATGCTTTATGTAAGTCCATTGAAATATTATATAGTAATTATATACTAATGTTGCTAGACAACTTATGAATATTTTTTGTCAGTACTTCAAATACCAACTTACAATTTAGAAGCAAGTATATACAGTTTACTTCCTACAATCCAATAGCCAAGGTCATATCGCCGCAGACAACTTATTCTATTCAACGAAACCGAAAAAAAAACTCGTTACCGTCTGTAATAGACACAAAATAGGACATTGTATTGAACAAATAGCTATTAATTAAGCTACACATAACAACCATTAATTATATTTTATGAAATAACGAAATTATGAACTTTAGAAACAATTTAAAAGTTCCGCGCATACTTAAAAAATTAAATACTGACGAAAACTTTTACAGGTGTTGGTACTATTAAATACAATCTATCAATACTTAGTTGTGAACTATCAGATGAAGTTAAAAGTAATCTAATAATTTAATTTAACAAGCTTACTCACCGAAAAGATTTACGGTACAAGTTGTATTATTGCCTCTGTCGAGAACGACAACACTCGTCGCTGCCATTTTCCGTTTGACAGCGAACCAAACTGCCAATGCCAAATGCCAAGCCAAGCTAAAAGGGATGCCGTTTTAAATGTGGTTTTTTCATGAGAGCAACATTCAGGTAATGATTAATTTGGCCAAGTGTGCCAGCGATAAATCACCCTAACACTGCTTTTTACTTCTTTAAATGTATCCTCAACAGCGCTTTAAAAATTATGAATTTCTTTTCGCTAATAAAAATTATTCGACAAATATTTCGTGAACGCAGACAAAATCAACCAATCAGATTCGGCCAACGCTGTGCCGGCTAATGTCATCGAAGGCATCATACGTGTATTTTTCCGGTCCTTGTCCTTTCGCTCAGCTTCACATTGTCGGCGAGAATAATCGCACGGTTGTAGACGCAGCATAAGTTGTCGGCAAAATGTTAGGCTCATTTAAATTTGTGTTACTGCTAAGTTTAATTTATTTATGTAAAGCGGCTGAAGAAGATGTACTAGACCTAACAGACTCTGACTTTTCTACACTTATATCCGAGCATGATACCGCACTCGTCATGTTTTACGCACCTTGGTGAGTTGGTGGAGTACTTAGACCATTTTATCACTTGAGTTACTTGTATTGAACTAATTAAAGTTTAATATTGACAATTAAATCTAATTAGGTGCGGTCATTGCAAGAGACTAAAACCGGAATACGCTCAGGCGGCCGGCATACTGAAGAACGATGAAACTCCGGTAATGCTCGCGAAGGTAGACTGTACGGAAGGGGGAAAGAGCACCTGCGAGAAGTTCTCCGTGTCAGGCTACCCTACACTCAAAATCTTCAGAAAAGGCGAACTCTCACAAGAATATAACGGACCTAGAGAATCAAGTATGTACCGTTAAAATCATATTTTTCCACAATATTACTGATAAATTCATACGATTTTATAAAACATTACGTGTAAACCATTTTTACGTGTATTCATAAGAAATTTATCTATAGATGGTATTGTAAAATACATGCGGGCGCAAGTCGGACCCAGCTCTAAGGATCTACTGACTGTAGCCGAATATGAAGCATTTACTTCCAAAGATGAGGTTGTTGTTGTTGGATTCTTTGAAAAGGAAACAGACCTGAAGGGAGAGTTCCTCAAGACTGCTGACAAGATGCGTGAGGAAGTTACCTTCGGCCATTCTTCTGCTGAGGAGGTTCTAGGAAAGTCTGGATACAAGTAAGTTGAACTTTAATATGTTATTAACATGATTAACTGCTATATGACTATATATGTTCAAGACTTATATAATTAAGATATAAAATAAAATGGTTTCCTTCTTACATGATCTCACTAAAGCTATATATTTTATAGCTAATTGCTTATTGAAGAAAAGATAAATAGATACATGTATAGAGTATGGCTGATACAGAAGCTAAAAAATTTAAAACAATCACATAATTATAAATATGGTTCAGTTTAATTCATAACAAGATACTTTTAAAAGTGGTTGTTAAAATTGTGAAAATCATATTAAAAATGTCATTGAAGAATTACAGTTTTGTTTAAGGTCATATTTTACTTTATTACTTGTCTAAAATAGAACTATTTCAACATTATTTAATTATAGTTAGACAGCTTGGTAAAGGCCAATTTATATATTATAAATAGCATTGTTAGAATGTATGTGCAAGTGTTGTCTATTTATTATCAACAATACAACACTTGTATCAATAGAAAAAACTATTATAATCCATAATAGCAAATATATTATTAGTAAAATTAGTAAATTGTATAATAAGCAGATGTTTTTAAAAAAACCTTTCTGAAATTGTTTTGTGGATACAATAACTTAATTTATTTTAGGTATAGCAAAAAAGACCATTTTCAACTTTAATCTAATACAAAACTGTTGTGTCGTATACTGTTGCTGAATTTCACAAATTCACTTTTTTTTCTATTATATATATTACATACAAAAATTATCTTTGAGGAAATAAGATCACTTGATTACTTCTGTTTTGTTATTTACTGGTCGTACGTTTTACGTTATTCTATGGTTTAAATTGTATTGTAATTATATGTAATATTCAAGTTATTGTCATTCATCAGACATGCATATAATATTTGCAACACATAAATATATGCATATAAATATTTACTATCACAAAAGTAAAACTTAAATATTCCGAATTCCATATGCAATCATTAATCATAGATAAACTATAATTTACGACATAAATTCATATATTCTTAAATATTTCTAGAACACCACTTATTCTCATGTAACTAAATAACACTACCTACCCTTATTTTACAAGATTACTTCACTCTATCTAATAAATTAAACAAAATAACTAAAAATAGATGTACATACAATGTTTATTTGGACGTGCCTCTATATATTTATCTTAAACTTTTAATGAAAACTATCGATAGTAAGTCTACAACAATATTAAAACACAAATATCCAATTTTAATGTTGAGATTACAACCTAAGGAATTATTATCGCTATTTTACAGTATAGCGGCATTTTACCTACTGCCAATAGACTGCGTAATCTTATCACTTGTAAACATGACCGGCATTGCATCGGAACGTCTTTAATATAAAAATTTCGCACGATAAGCATAGTTACGTATTGTAGAAAAGTATATTTATGTGGTAAATTTGAACAAGTTATAATAAACATTTTGTTAAACGATTAAGCTTACAGTGGGTTTCCATTGCTGTAACGTTGACATATGAAATAATCTGTATTTTAGAATAAAAATAATTGAGACATAACATTGCTAACACCTTGAAGCTTGTGATCTTTGTTGTTTTGCTGTAACTTCAAAACTAACTTGATTTTTGTTATGAAAAAATTGTTTTGAGATTTTTTTTTTTAAATTTAAATGTCTTGAAACATATTTGTTCCAAGTTGATAATTCTTTATCGTAACTTGCATGTGTAATTAGAGGGGAGAAATACGAGTTTATACTGCCGACACGGACATGCCTCATTAACTTTCAAATTTTGTTGCGGTAAAAAAATTATTCACCTATTTTACGCATGTTAGAAAATTTATATCAAATAACAAACGAGGTCATATCGAATTTTATTGAATTTCTAATAATGATTACAGTTAAACATTTAAAATGTGGGTTATTTCAATTTTATATTATAAATGTTTCCAGAGACAATGTCGTGCTATTCCGCCCTAAACGCCTGCAGAACAAGTTTGAAGAGTCTTCAATTGTGTACAAAGGCGACACTGACATGTACTCTCTCAAGGCCTTCATCAAGGAGAACTAGTGAGTATTCAGGAACATATATACTATGTAAACTTCACATACTAATGCATACACTTAGACATGTTCAAATTACTGTTGACACATTTTATAAGAGATGGGTGCAAACGAGCTTCTTTCTTATTAAAATGATATAAGAAAGGCGAATTCAAGTCTTTTCCCTTACTCTAATAAGAGTAGACGTGGCCACAAACTACTGTATGTAGTACCGTTATTCGAAAACATCTTTTTTTTTTCTTAGAAAACAGTTTTTTTATATCAATTCAAACTTTACAGCCACGGTCTAGTCGGCGTGCGTCAGAAGGAAAACATTCAGGACTTCACCAACCCCCTGGTGGTGGCTTACTACGACGTCGACTACACCAAGAACCCCAAGGGTACCAACTACTGGAGGAACCGTGTGCTGAAGGTATATTTTATTTAATAATTATGTGACATGCACTTACTGATTCAAGTAACTTTAGAAAAAAATAATTTGAATCCCTATAGAATATTTTATTTTTAAATTTTCTTATTAGGTGGCAAAAGAAATGAACGAGGTGAACTTCGCCGTGAGCGACAAGGATGACTTCACGCACGAGCTGAACGAGTACGGCCTCGACTACGTGAAGGCCGACAAGCCTGTTGTTGCCGGACGTGACGGCGACGGCAACAAGTTTATCATGACCAGTGAATTCAGGTAAAAGTCATGTTTTTTTACTGAATTATGTGTTTTAAATTATTAAGGAGTAATTTTACTGCCACACTTAGAGTCAGTGATTCTCATATTGTTTATTATAGTGACCATTGAACTATAAAATTGACAATAGAAATTTTAATTATAACAATTAGTTTATATTCCATTTTAATTAAAAAAGTGATATTCAATCTATTATTATTTATTTTAGCATTGAGAACTTACTAGCTTTCACAAAAGATCTGATTGATGGTAAACTGGAGCCATTCATCAAGTCTGAAGCCCTGCCTGAGAACAACGACGGGCCGGTGAAGGTGGCTGTAGGCAAGAACTTCAAGGAGCTGGTCACGGACAGCGGCAGGGATGCTCTCATTGAGTTCTACGCCCCTTGGTGTGGTCATTGCCAGAAATTGGCCCCAGTATGGGATGAGCTTGGTGAAAAAGTAAGTTTAGTAAAATGTTGCAGCTCTGCTTAGACTAGAAATAGAGTTAAAGAAGATTATTCCGTTTTAAAATATACTTGTTTCTTCAACTGATGTACTAAGACATATTAAAAAAAATATTATGCATTTTAAACGTTCCTATGCTTCCTGCAGCTCAAGAATGAAGAAGTCGACATTGTCAAGATTGACGCGACCGCCAACGACTGGCCCAAGTCCCTCTTCGACGTGTCTGGTTTCCCGACCATCTACTGGAAACCCAAGGACTCTGCCAAGAAACCTGTCAGATATAATGTAAGTAGTTTATTTGTAAATTCATTTGTAAGCTAAGCTTCCTTAGCTTAGCTTACAAATGAATTTAATGGGAAACCTTATATAAATAGATCATCATACATCTTGACGGGACATCAAATCATTTATCACATTTACATTTTAAGTTCAAAACTGACAAATCCATGTATACTTGTGTATATTTCCAGGCTGGCCGTTCATTAGAAGACTTCCTCAAATACATTTCCGAACACGCCTCCAGCGAGCTCAAAGGCTGGGACAGGAAGGGTGTTGCCAAGAAGGATGAGTTGTAGGCAACATTGTTGTGATGTAAAACTTTCTATGAAAGATCTGTGAGTGAATGTAATGTGTGAGAGTGCCTGCAAACATGATAGCTCACTCATTTGTTTTGATAAGATGTATACACATTATTGCAGATCACAATTTTAAAAGTAGCAACACTGAAGCTACTTTGGATAGAAATAAATGTTATAAGGCAACACTTTACAATTGTCTCGAATAATTTTATATCATTATTGATTGTAGTTTTTAATATTTGATAGCAGAGGCACAAATGCATCTAATTAAAACAAATGAGAACAATCTATCAGTAATCTAAATACAGTAATATTAAATGCATTTCTTATATTTGTCAGTGGGATAATGAAATAAATTAGGAAATATTTATAAAACTGTTGTTTTAATTGAAACCTTAACCTATGCTAGACACACGGCATTGGGTGGGATCGTGGTCAAGCATTTGTTTAGAAATCATAAAAAAAAAAAAAAAGATGTTCAATTGACACTGTAATGTATGTTGCCAGTAAAGTAAAAAAAAAATCGTCTAAATGATATTTATTTTACAACTTAAAATAGATTTCTTAATGCAGCTTTTATTTAAATATCAACAATCCATGTTTACACGAGTTTTTCAATACTGGAAACACAAGGTTTCAACATGGAGACATCAAACTTCTGTAAAAACAATACTTATAAAAATTATTTCAGAATGGTGATATCACAAAAGTACATTGCTGAATTCCATGCAATGTTCATAGATTGTTCTCCTTCCATTTTTCTATCCACTCTATTATTATTTCAACATTTGCAAGAACTTGTTCCTGTGTGTCATTCTGAAGTTCCCTTACGATTTCTGGTTTATATGAATTTTGAGCTTCTTCTAACAATACCTCAAATATTTCACACTGAATGTTGTCCTCTAATTTCTTTCCAGAGTAACCCCTAAAATAAATAAAAATACCCTCTTGACATAATACTACCACCATAAAATATGATGATAAAAAAATTAGGTTTATATTAGTTAGATGTAACTAACCGTGTTACTAGTCTATCATACAATATGGTATTATTTGTTCTGATCACAAAAACACCATCGAACCAGCGCTCAGGGAAAAATTCACTGCCATGATAATCCACAATATTCCCACCTTTCTCCATCATACTTTCCATTATGTCCAGCATCTAGAAAATGTATTTATTAATACCGTTTAGATATTTTAGTTGTTGTTTTTTTTTCCTATGCATGAAATCTAATACATTCAATGATTAGTGTAGTCTTTAAAATAGTTAACAATTTCATTAATAATATCCTGAGTAAAATGTTACTGTGTGTAGGTAGCTTGTCAGGCCAGTTGTAACTAATTGTACCTTGTCATCATTCAAAACAGGGCAGTGATATTCTGGATCATATTCATCTAAACAATTAAATTCTTCAGCAAGTTTTGATACTTCTCTCCATGTGTACTTTGTTCTGTCTGACAATAGTTTGCATATTGTTGATTTACCAACTCCTGGTGTTCCTGTAAGTATGAACAAATATGATTACTATTTTTATGCGACAACTATGGCTAGAACCATATGCTGCTATGATTTAGTTTACATAAAGATAATTAGACACTTAAATCTAAGACCGCTGTATTAAATACCATCTTCTTACGTATAAACACATATAGTAAATCACTTGATAACCCTACATTTGGACACTAACTAAATTAATATCCCGTTGCCTTATTCATGTTTTTCAAAAATTACTCATAACCAATACCTAACCTGTTATTAATATATTGGGTAAAAATCTAGGACGTCTTTCCATTGTTCAGTTATCAGTGAAATATTAGTGTATACAAGTAATTGCAATACGAGATTTCATTGATACATCCTATAAAAAAATGTAACAAAATTGCTTTTGTGAAACCAAAACAATCCACGCTTAAGCAGAAACGACGTGACAGCCGACATTGACATTTGACAAAGCTTGACGGAAAATGTTTTCCAACATATGACTTTTATTATTTTTACTCTTTGAAATTGAACATTTCATATCTGACAACATTAAGTTATGTCACGAAAGTGACGACTAACCTCAAATTTGACATTACTAGTAAAAGTATTTTAAATTCTCATAAAATCTAGACGATTTTAATAAAAACATGATCAATTCATTATGAGAATTTATAGACCGCGTGGGTGGACAAGAGGGCAAATTGTGTTAGTCACTATTTTAGGGGTTTTCTCTGGTGTTTACATTTGGAAACCTCTTTTCGAAGAACATTATCCTAGAAAGAGAAAACCTTTAGAAACCAGTCCATCTTCTGAGTGACCAGCTATGGATCCAATAAAGCAATGGTTTAAACATTCAAGTCCGCTTTCTAAGATGTTAATGGCTATTTCCCTCACTACAGCTCTTTACGTAGGCAATAGATTGTGGTATTCACCTTACACAAGAAGACGTAAACTCAAAGAAGCTGAAGAGTGGGCAAATTATATTATAGAACAAGAAGAAAGATTGCAAGAAAATAAAGAAAATCAGTAATAATCATTTATTAAGATGAATTGTTAAAAATAGCTTTAGTAAATGTTTTAAAATAGAAACTTATGTTTTAATTTTCACCTCGAGAGCCACTGCAATAACTTACGGATAATCGTATTTTGTTGACAAACAGTTTTTCCATGTTTCATAAAGTCAAATAATTATGGAAAAGCCCGCTTCCGATGTTTATTTGTTGTTAACATATTCTAGACAATGATAATCTATCTATAAAGATTGAAGAGGTAACCTTTCACTTAACACCCTATATCTACCAGTATAAGTACTTGTCATCTAAAACTCTCGACTTTCACTATCCTACAAATATTAAAATTAATATTGTCACTATTAAGATTCATTTTTTTTTTCGTATTCTTGAAATGATCAAGTCTGTCACTATTAACCCTTTCACCGCCAAGCTAAATATCAGTTTTCGAGCCCCCAGCGTCGAGCACAATTAGACAAAAATTTACACCTAAAATAAAAAGGGATGTTCAATTGTATATCGATATTATTCGTCCCCTTTACTTGTCCACTTACATTTCATTTTAGAAAGAAAGGAAACATATTTGAAGCCACACGTGTTAGAAAAATACATTACATAGATATATTAGATAGACAAAACAGCGTGTAAAAAGGGCGAGCTCAGCAAATCAGCGCAGTGGCGGTGTAGCCCGCCCCAGCGCTGATTTTCTGCTGGCTCCTTGCTCTCGTCTAAATTTTATGCATATAGGAAAGGATAACTAACACAAATATATAAATAAATACTTTAGTCTATGAAGGAAAATTTCATTTGACGAAAGAAGTATAAAACAAATAAAATATAAACAAAAGGAAAAATGTAGTGACAATAGAATGACATATTTATATGTTGGCTTGCCAACTAAAGAAAACATATTAATTAAAAAAAAACATCTACACTATATTAGAGTATTCAATTACAATTATTATTTCTATAGTATCAAATGTTTTATTTTTTATATTAAATTAGTCAATAAAAATAGAAATATTTCGATTTATCGTAAATCATTGCTTTTGTCACATCTCTACTGTCGGATCCCGACATTGGCGCTGGAGGTCTGGAAGTTTGCAATAATGTTCATGAGTATTTTAACTAACTTTAGAGATTATGTTTTAATCAATTGCAAATTATTACTTCATTATCTATTTACCAATCACAAATGTAATTTTAATAAAATATAGACTTATGAGACAAAAAAAAACAGAATAACTGAATAGGGGTATTTGGTCGGAAATATGCGACGTTGGCGGAATGGACTCGAAAAAATGTGTCGGAAATATCCGACTTTGGCGCCTAAAAGGTTAAATACGTGCTATTTAAAACGAAAACATGAGAAAATATGTATTGATTTAAGAATATCGTAGAGCATTGCACAAAATGGTACGAAATTCAGCGCTCCCGAGGGCATTGCTCTCAATCTTCATTAAAGCAAGCTAAATGGGACGAAAATATGGAATTTCTGTGCGGTTCAACAACATTGGCAAGACTAAAACGATAATAATATAAGAAATGATATACGCTTGTATCGCTTACCTTGCTTTGCGGATTATCAACCTGATCACATGCCTCAACACTCAAAATTGTATTCAAACAGCATATATGTAATCTGTTGCACTCTTCACAGTTTCAGCATTTCATGTGTCTGCATAATGTTTTTCTGTACCATCGGGTGAACGCTCTATTCGAAACTTCGACGAGTGGAGTTAAAATACATAACCACGTGTTTATTGGTGGTTACCATCTACTTTTTTTCTAAAATATAAACAGATTTTGTATAATTTATTAATAATTCTTGCACGATTCCGATTGAGCTTAAGGATATGGTTTACGACAGTATCCAAGTCGGAATTTGAATCCTCGGACAAAACTTCGAAAATTCGTATCATTGGGTTATATTTTTTATTTTGGGCTTTTAATATTGTTAGATTGCTTTCATATCCAAATTTATGTTTACGACGGAAGTTTACATAGCATTCGTTTTCGATACACTTACATGCGAACAAACGATTCTGTTTATATAACTCTATCAATAGGTACTTTTTGGATACCAATTTCAAAAAGCTGTCTATATAAATGACATGTCAATTTTAATAAATGTACATTTGACGCATGTTGATGTTTTACATAAAATTATAACAATTTTTATTAAACGCAAAAAGCGCCCGGGAATGGGTCTTTGTCGCCTAGAGCACCCATTACTTATGTTTTTGTTATATTTCAGTATGTTCTCAAAATATCAACTTAAAAGGTCCTTTACATTTGCTTCCGGTATAGATCGCTCTTCATTCATCGTTTTACCAAGTACCTTGAGACACGTAAGTTTATAAGCTCGTAATAGCCTATCTAAATTAAAAATCAATTTCAAGACAGCAAGCATAAAGTCATGCTTGTAATTGCGTACGGATGTTATGGATAAAAATGAAATTTCGAATATCCATGACATCCCTGATTATCACTGCCCTCTAACGGCGCTGTATTCAACTTGTTAGTGTATCATGGAACGTAGGAATTTTTGAACATCTCAATTATGTCGTATACTTATTGTAAAGTGCTAGCTGTAGCCTGCAGTTCGTTGGAGTAAAATTTTCAATATGCCCCATTTTTTTTCTAACTATAGGTTCGTATGTTATGAAGTGAATCAAATTGATGTTTGAGCTGGTTTTCATAACAATGGAAATTTTTGGCATCATTGATTTACTTATTATTGATGTTTGAACTCCATGGACTCATGAAGGATAGGAATATAAAAAAAGGATTAGAATTTAAAAACATTTAATGTTAAAAGGGTACATGAATGATTTAACTTAAGAAATAAAACTATAAATTACTGGAGGCTACATTTATTCTATGAATTTACATGTTGCAATCATAACAAAATATTTCAGATATATGTATAACCTTATAAATTATAATGTTACAGTATAAGCCTTGTAAAATATATAGAAAAGGAATGAGTTTGTAGCCCTTTTTTCCTTCGGAACACCTTCCGGTGAATGAAGTGACGCAGCTTTATGAAGAATTGTGCTGTTAACAGCGCTAGCTACTTTTTGCCCTTGGTGGCCTTCTCGGCAGCTTTGGTGACCTTTCCACCAGCGCCTTCCTTGAAGTTGACAGCCTTGATTACACCGACGGCGACCGTCTGCCTCATGTCACGCACAGCGAAACGACCCAGAGGTGGGAACTCCTGGAAGGATTCCACGCATAGGGGCTTGGAGGGCACAAGGTTGACAATGGCAGCATCTCCAGATTTGATGGATTTGGGGTTGTCTTCAGTAGATTTACCGGTACGACGGTCAACCTTCTCTTTGATTTCGGCGAATTTGCAGGCGATGTGAGCTGTGTGGCAATCCAACACTGGTGTGTAACCATTGGAGATTTGACCAGGGTGGTTGAGAACGATGGCCTGTGCGGTGAAGTCTGCAGCTCCCCTGGGGGGGTTGTTCTTGGAGTCGCCAGCGACGTAACCACGACGCAACTCCTTGACGGAAACGTTCTTTACGTTGAAACCAACGTTGTCTCCGGGTACGGCTTCCTGGAGAGCTTCGTGGTGCATTTCAACAGACTTAACTTCAGTGGTAATGTTGGCAGGTGCGAACACGACGATGGTACCAGGCTTGAGGACACCAGTTTCAACTCTGCCTACGGGCACTGTACCAATACCGCCGATTTTGTATACGTCCTGCAGAGGAAGACGCAGAGCCTTGTCTGTGGGACGAGCTGGGGGCAGGATGGCGTCCAAGGCTTCGATCAGGCATTTGCCCTCAGCCTTGCCCTCCTTGCGCTCAACATTCCACCCCTTGAACCAGGGCATTTTGGTGGATGGCTCCAGCATGTTGTCTCCGTGCCAGCCAGAAATGGGTACGAAAGCGACAGCCGCTGGGTTGTAACCGATTTTCTTGATGTACGACGATACTTCCTTTTTGATTTCCTCGAAACGGGACTCGCTGTATGGCGGCTCAGTGGAGTCCATTTTGTTGACACCAACAATCAGTTGCTTGACACCGAGGGTGAAGGCGAGAAGCGCGTGCTCACGGGTCTGTCCGTTCTTGGAGATACCCGCTTCGAACTCACCGGTACCGGCGGCGACGATGAGCACGGCGCAGTCGGCTTGCGACGTTCCTGTGATCATGTTTTTGATGAAATCTCTGTGTCCAGGGGCGTCGATGATGGTGACATAGTATTTACTGGTCTCAAACTTCCACAGGGCGATGTCGATAGTGATACCACGCTCACGCTCAGCCTTCAGTTTGTCCAAAACCCAGGCGTACTTGAAGGAACCTTTGCCCATTTCCTGAGCCTCCTTCTCGAACTTCTCGATGGTACGTTTGTCGATACCACCACATTTGTAGATCAAGTGACCGGTGGTGGTGGACTTGCCGGAGTCGACGTGTCCGATGACGACAATGTTAATGTGTGTCTTTTCCTTGCCCATTTTTGGTTAGTCTAGAACAACGGAAAAATAATGGTTAGTTAAGAGAGAATTCGTCGAATTGCAAAAAGGACTCGCGATGCACATTCACAAGGTCATAGCCTCATGTTAGATACGCGGCCGGCAATATGGCGGCTCGGCGGTGGCATGGCCGCCTCGCCCCGTCTTGACACTTCACAAAGAATGTCCGCTAATATTATAGAGATTTATAACTAATTCATAATTTGAAGCTTGGTATTATTTTCAGAGAAATACTACTAAAATAAAAATTGCAGGTAAAGAAAACTTGCAACAGAAAACAAGGTGATTCACACCACGTGGTGACATGTGCCGGCTGATGCGAAAGTATGACGCGTAAGCAATCGCAATTATAAAAGCGTTGATTTTACTTTAATTTCCTAAGTTTAACACTGTTTGAAACAAAAGAATTATAGCATTCACGACTAAGTCGACACGTGATATTAAACGTATGTTTGATTCACTTTAAAAGACAATAGGAATTAACATCGGTTTAACGTATATTCTACAAGCAAATTAAGAAAATCTTACATCTAACTACTAGCACAATTTTAAAATGGAAGAAATAAATCACTAGGGTTTTCACAGCACAAGAACTATCTTCTGGTTTTGACACTCACCACGGATTACAGTCTGCGTGTAATATCCGAGAAAGACTCCAACAGAATGAACGAGAAATAGATATTGATCAGACTGGAAGGAAAGAAAAGTAGTCACATCCGGTTTTTAGGGTGGCGATCTAAAAAACAAAATTTGGCATAATCTCGTCATTTTCGTTCATTCTCGTTAGAATTATATTTCATTACTTGAAAATGAAAGATTTGGCTTTCATCCCACTTAGCCAAGCATGTTGATATTACTGACAATCCACAATGCCAATAATGCCACAAAGACAATAAGCGCCAAAATGGCGTTTATCAAATCGACATAAATCACATGGCTTATAGCTTGTCCATGTATGAAGATTACACATGTTGATTTTTGAAATAAAACAACAAACTAATTACGCTCGTAACCCTAAGCGGTAGGCACGGCCCACAAATTTCCTCAAGGTTCTACCACGTCTCACGCTTTTTCTGCCTCATATCTATACATAACGCTCATCTCTTAATAACGCTCTTAAAAGCCATCGATGAACTTGAAGAAAAATAAACTTACTTCCGTTTTCTTTTTTGATTGTAACGATTAGAATTTAAAAATTACAATCCGCACAATTTTTATGGTTGAGATTGACACAGCAATGCCGTAAACTAAACTAAAAACTCCGGGGGGAATTTTGACCTCCGCGATTTCCGATCTATGCAAGTATTGAAACAATTTTAACATTACGTATTTTTAATTCGGCGTAATTGTAAAAAAGTAATTTTGAAATCTTCTTAAAATTGGAGAATTTCCCAAAACTGGCCACCCTAAATTGGGATTGACGTCATATCTGGTTAACGTTGTGAAACGTTGCCCAAATGTTCGGAAATTTGTTATGAAATGTGATGCAATTCTAATTTTCAAATTTAAATAAACAAATTTATATTATATAATAAACACTTTGTTTTGTTTCTACTAACTATTTAAAATAATACTTTATTGGAACAGTGTTCAAAAATAGACACGACATTGTTGTTTGTATAAATAAATTATTGTATTTCATCTTGTTAGGGCGGTATTTGTTTTCGTTAAATTTCAGTAATACTTCATCTGAAGGACATTCGCTGTATTAATGTGTTTTACATTAATTTGCTAATTACAAGTAATTATTTTATCTTTTGAAGTATTTTGAATCTGTATTAAATGTCATTCGCAAGTCGAATAGCCAGCAACCCGCACCCGCACCCCTCAAACTTCAGGAAAAATCAGAAATATTGCAAAATAAATTACAATGTATTGTACTTTAAATAAGCTCAATTGAATTACAAGAATTAAAGTAAACACTACATTCCAATTAAATATGTCAAATTGATTAATTATAAGAGTTTTATGCGTACAATATTTGAAGGATAAATTCGGCATTATGTTTAAAAGTCGTGGTGATAGTAATATTGTTTATAAATGTACTGTTCGTTTGTTGGAAGATACTGAAATATTAGAGTGCGAATTCCATGTAAGTTATAACAACAAATTGTCTCTGTGTACTGTAGTTGTTGCGCATTAATTTTATACCTTAAAAAAATAAAAGATTACAAAACAACTTAATAAATCATACCTGGTATGTGTAGAAGAAGTATATAAAAATTACAATATTTTCGGCATTCTGTTTATTTCTTAATTTATAAGAAAAAGTTATTAACTAATTGATATGTTATGTTCCAGCCTGGTTATAAGGGGAAGTATCTTTTAGAGCATGTATGCCAACAGTTGAATTTGGCAGAAACTGATTATTTTGGACTACGATATGTGGATACTGCAGGGCAGAGGGTAACAATCATTCCAAATATGTTTATGATACATTCATACTATACTTAACTTTTTCCAATATTATGTTTTACACAGTTTTATGTCATAAAAAATATTAGAAAATTTAGAATACATCACAGGTAAACATATCGGTTATTTTGTATTTTAAATTTGTTGCAATAATTTCATAATATCATTGTAATAAATGGCCTGATTTATACATTAATAAATAACAAATAATTAAAATATATATTTTTTAATTATAATGAGATATGTTTCATTTCAGCATTGGCTGCATATCGCTAAATTAATATTGAAACAAGTAAAAGGTAATCAAATAATTTGTATATTTCATTAATTTTGTATGAGTCAATGCTAAGTATGATATCATTGTATCAATACAATTACAATGGAATATCTTGGGTATACCAGATGCTAGCATTCTCTGGATTCCAACAAATAGAAAAGAATCTTTTCTTTTCTATTGCAATCTTAATTACTACATCACTATATCATTACTTAAAAAAAAGGTTTGATTTCATCATTCCATTTCAACTAAAAATATACATATTTGAAAAATTTAATAACAATTTTCTCGTGAAGAATTGAATACTTATCTATCAAAGTTTAGTCTTACATAGTTTTTTTATTTATTTATTAAGACAAGCCAACAGTATACATATAATAAAGCTATTACAAAAAACACAAGTACATAGTTGTTCTATTTGTAAATTATTATATTACAATTTCAGATTCCTCGCCGATACTGTTTAGTTTTCGAGTAAAATTCTATCCACCGAATCCACTCTTGTTAAAAGAGGATGTTACACGCTTCCAAATATATTTACAACTGAAACGGGACCTCCTTCATGGAAGGCTGTATTGTACGGCTAATGAAGCAGCTATGCTTGGCGCATTAATTATACAGAGTATGTATTATCTGAAACATCAAATAAGCTCTTGTTGAATACTAAACATTTTTTTTCACCATTTTATTTATAAATTCAAACTTTATTTAATTTCATACAATACAACATGTTATATATTAGTTGTAGATGTTATAGACAAAATTGTATGGACCCTATTTAGTACAAAAGTCTTTAGTAGTAATATTATAATACAATAACATTTTAGTCTGTTTTACACATTTTTTAAGTTTTTAAATCAAGTAAGGAGCATAATTAGTACTTATATAATAGTTATATAATGTGTAAATTGCTGGAGTGAAGGCCACGGTTGGGGAGCAGGAATGTGAGGCGTCCTCCCTCCAGGTGGACCTACTACTTAGTGTGGACGGCTGGATGTCGTTGGATACGGAAGGCGGAGGACGGCATACTGTGGAAGGCATCGGGAAAGGCTTATGTTCATCAGTGTGCAGACAAAGGCTGATGATGATGATGATGATGTGTAGTATCATAGGTGGTTATGGAGTATGATAATTGAGCATAACAGACTTCCCGCTATTAATAAAATGTATTTGAAAACATTCCACTAATAATCAGTTCTATTTAATTTATATAAGTATTAAATTTCAACTTGGTATTTTCAGTTGAACTTGGTGACTATGACCCTAGCATACACGTAGGCAACTATGTGACGGAGATGCGACTGCTGCTGAGACAGACGGACGCTATCGAGGCCAGGATACAGGTATATACTAACCTATATAATTATTCCTTATAAATATGTAATAAATGAAAATGGTTGGTTTACCTTTTGTAAGTATGTCAGTTTTAGGAATATAGTATTTTATGTAATTGTGCAGGAACTGCACCGCGAGCCGGTGGAGGGCTCGCCGTGCGGCACGGGCGGCGTCAAGGGTCTCACCACGCAGGAGGCTGAACGGACCTTTTTGAAGATCGCCTGCCAGCTCGACACCTATGGTGTTGACCCTCATCCTGTTAAGGTTTGATTTTTACGAATTCATAATTGTTTATATATTAGACAATGTGAAATGTTAGCGAATAGTGTAATGGTTAATGTGTACGGTTTTACGATCACGCGGTCGTGGGTTCGAATCCCACTATTCGATTATTTTAAACCATGTCCTAGCACGAACCTAGAACTTAATTGGAATAGTACAAGAAATATTAGTAAATCAACTGTTTATTAATCTACTAATATTTTAATAAAAAAATTTTTAATTAGTAATCTACCTATTTTTTTACATCATAGCAAAATGTAGCAGTTGGCTTTTTTTTTTAAATGATTTACTTTATCTGTGTCCAGGATCACAGAGGCAACCAGCTGTACCTGGGCATCAACCACGGCGGCATCCTCACGTTCCAGGGCGGCCGCAAGACGAACCATTTCAAGTGGTCTGAAGTCAACAAAATTAATTTCGAAGGACGCATGTTTATTGTGCATTTAAATTATCCAGAAGTAAGTTTTTTTCTTAAAAAGCTTGTGCTAAGTTTTGGTTGATGAAAATAGCCGAATGGTGGAACTCGAACCAATGACCGGAACAGTGGTGGTCGGTACTCTTAACCATTAGGCTATAGGCGATTTTACCGATTTGATTGTTTTTAGTTGAACATGTTGTTACAGAAAAAGCACACAGTTGGCTTCAAATGCCCGAGCGGCGCCGCGTGCCGGCACGTGTGGTGCTGCGCTATCGAACAGATGCTGTTTTTCACGTCAGTGTCACTAACACTCATACTTACCGATAATCTTATATATTGACGTTTAAACTTTTTCATTGCCATGATTTCTTTGTTAATTTACTAACATTTCTTTGAACACTCCAACTGAGCTCTAGCCTTGTGCTAGGATATGGTATATAGTAGTCGGATGCAGGGTTTCGAGCTCTCGACCACGTGATCGGAAATCAGTATCCTTAACCATTAGGCTATTAGCGTTTCGTATAACCTATGTCGTATTAAATGGTTTCTTCTAACGATTCCAAGCAAGCTTGTTTCAGTGAGAGGAAGTCACGTTCATATTTTTACAGTTTTTTTTAATATAATATTTTATCTTGCAGGTTGCCATCATCGTCGGACGCGTGCGTGTACTCCGGCGGCGGGCTGTTCTCGTGGGGCACCAAGTTCAAGTACGTGGGCCGCACCGAGCGCGAGATTCTGGAGCGGGACGGCCTGCTGGCGCCTAGGGACCATTCGGTAGGAGCAGCGGCCAATAGACTTATACCTAGTTCGGAACCTAAACCAGATAAAAAATGTAGATTACAATTTAGTTGATTAGAATATGTAAACAAAGCCGAATTCAATAGAAATTGGAAATTATATTTACTCGTCACTGATTGACAATGTCATCTATTTTCTATGGATTATTTCGGCCGTTAAAGTGTTGAAATTGACGATACGAACATGTTTCTTATTAATAAGTTTCATTACAGGATTGTAAAGGTGTTATAGATAACATTCATATAATTTCTCATTTGTATTGAATTCGATTATAATTAAGAACATGTATTTAGTGAGTTATCGTTTCTGCCAGGAGGAAGGGTCCAGCGGCGGCGGCCGGAGGAAAGCGTCGAGCGTGCCCGCCACGCCCTCTACACCTATGACTGGAGACTTTGGTAAGCATGTTACGAGAAGAAGGTCGGAATACGCCCGGTCTAGACTACCTAGATAGGAGTAAAAAGTTACGTTAGTACTACTCAGATATCTATTTTCAAATGAACGACCTAGGTAGCTGTTATGTGCTCGCGTTGGCAGGGTACAGCAGCCTGCCGCGGTCCACGCACAGCGCGCCGCTGGAGGAGAGCGGCGGCGCGGGCTCGGCCGAGGGCGAGGTGTGCGACGGCGCCTGCCTACTCAGCGGCGCCGCCGTCGACATCGCGCTGGCCTGCTGCGACAAGACGTCAGGTGCACAGCGCACAGTGCCCACATTATGATAAGTTTTTATTAATGGGTGGTTGTAATAGTAGTGTGTGTGACATTGCAGCCGCCTGTCCGGAGTACAGCGCGCGCGATCCCTTCGAGCACTCGTCGACGGAGTCCGCGGCCACGCACGGCACGCACGGCGCGCCCGCGTCCCCCGCGGAGGAGTGGCGGCCGGCGCTGCAGCCGCCGCCGCGCCCCTTCAGCCTGCTGCGCGCCTTCGTGCCCTCCTTCCTGTTCGTGTGGCTGTCGCTCGCCCTCACCGCGCTGCTGCTGTTCGAGACGGACTGGCCGCCGCTGCGGCCGCTCAAACGTAAGCCGGAGATCATCTCGCTCAGACACCACTACTACGCCCCGCTCAAGGAGTACTTGAAGAAGAAAGTTGTCGAACTTTTCTGATTTTATGACAACCTGTACCGACGGATCTACGAGGACAACATTGCTTGGTTTATAACTGTATTTATGTTCAATAGACTCTGGGTGGTGGAGGTCCGTCTCTGAGGTACGACCACTAACTGACCATGTCGGTTTGTTTGAAAGACTTTGACCAACGGCTTCAATAATATATATACATTACACTGATGTTACTTTAACAAAACAACTACATTATTCCATTAGAGTAATGTGCGCGTGAGGCTTTTAATTTACCGTGTGATGTAGTGTGTAGATCTGAACCGACTACATTTGAACCCATTACACCGATATTTTAGTTATTTAAAATATAAACCAAAAAAAATCATATAGAGTACATTTTGTACCGAAATATTTTGAATCTCGTGCCTTGCGTTGCTTTATATTAATTTTACTAACAAATGATAGAATCTCGGACGATGAAAGATTTCCGTAAATTTTAATCCTTTTTATAATGGCGACGTGTATTTTTTTTACATTACACCCTTAGTATATAGTATATGTATATTCGTATATACGCCAGACTACAAAAGATGCCAATACAAGCCAAAATATCTTTGTCATAATAAAGCCTGATATACCCTTTATATGTAATTTGACACAAGCATTTTTGGAGGTTGATATTTAGTCGTGTATGATAAAATAATTATTATTTCTAGCAATAATACGGTTTAGAATTTTACTAATTAAGGTCACCATTGTACGCTTAATTTACGCACAAATTTGTTTTCTAATATTTTATCTCTAATTTTATGATTAAGCCATGAACGTATCTACAGATAATAAAAAAACAGAACCTTACCTATTTTAATAATCAATTAATTGGTTTCATGTTTTAATAATACTGTCTTAATATATTTGTCGGCTCAAAGTCACACATCGAAATTATCTCAGTGACTTGTGCGATGTTCGGAGCCGTTAAAATGTTTGAAAAAAGAATACCTTTTTTTGTAATAAATGGTAATAAGAATGTATTTGATACATGGCAATGTGTATATTTAGACCGGCTTTGAGCGCGCAAAATATATAATATATGGTTTAGCTTATCATGCAACATTTGTGTGTATTTGAATAAAGTATTAATCCAACCCCACAATAGGGTAGGCTCCGAGCTCCTCAGTGGGGATGAGCGGGTGATGATAAACCAGTTTGTATGTATGATCCAAGTGTGTATGTGTGTATGGATGTTTGGCTGTGATCATATTAAGAATCGTATGTTTTGTGTTTAAGAATAATAATTTTTGCTGTTCAGTATTTTTTTTACATTCCAACATTAATTTAATTTTAGTTGAATTAGAAGAATGTATACAAAACTTTGCCACAGCAGATTTTGCCATTTTTTTTGTAATATTTCTATATTTAAGTTGTAACATTTTTTCATCAGAAAGTATTCCTCGTGATGCATTTATAATTTCTTGTTGTTAGATGTTTTTTTTTTCATGTTTACTGTGTTAACAATTTTGGTACAATAACTTTAAGTTTATTATTTGTGCTTGTATGTTAAAAATGTCATTTTTTAATCTATTTTTACTACTGACGTACAGATTATATAGAATCGATTGTTTATTTCATTATTTTTAATCTGTGATTTACATCTCGTTAATTATATAAAGTCTATTATTTATTTGTTTTAGTCGAAGACATTTTTTTCTTTGTGCTTTCTTCCTATATTGTATGTTTATAGGTACTTATTATATAGGGATTTTTGTAATGCTTATTTTTTTTAACTGATATGCTTTCTAGTCATTATACTAATTAAATGTCAATATAGTTTGTTTTATTCAAAAAAAGCACGTTTAAACTGAATTCAGTAGTAATCATATCGTCTCGGGCACCCGGCGCCGATATTTGAAAAAAAAACAACGTCATTGTTCATAAAAGTTGAATAGTTTATTCATGTTTTGTAGTAATTTATATATGTTTTTTACTTCGTTTAGTTTCACTTCTGTTAGATTCCATGTTATTTGTTTTTTTTTGGCAAAATTATTTCAATAAATGCACCACATGCAACATGTCTTTTTAATAACCAGTGATATCTTTAGCCATCCAATGGCGTGTGCTTATTTTTTTTTAATGTTGCTATAAAATCGAAATTGTGTGTCCTTGTCAATTATTGCCATTGTTAAAAATTTAGTTCCATTTAGAATAAAAATGTCCATTATTGCTAATCTAGCTTACGGATGTTTGTGTCCAATGAATTGGCCAATTTTATTAGCTTATTAATTATACAATTTTAGGATTTTTGGAGTTATTTTTTTTTTAGTAAATATTGAAATACCCGTACGTCCGATCGGCTGTTTCGGTCTAGTTGTGTGCTTCTTCTGTTTTCGTTCGTGTACCTGTGTACTTTTAACATTTTATTGCGATATTTTAATTGTTATAGTCTAAAAATTTTTTTGGCGCGGTGCTCAATGATGAAACATAGTCGCTGACCGGGCCAGATAAGTTTTTCGGACTATATATAATATTTTTGAAGTGGTTTCCACTACAGTATCACATAGAAAATGTATTATTTAAGAAAGAACAATATGTTTGTCCACGTGTGGGATATATGGGAACAGATTTTGGTTTGGACGCGCTGGTTATTTAAATTGAATGAGACAATGTACATCGCTATGCGATATTCCATTTAGCTGTAGGTTTTGCACTTTGATTAAATTTTAGTAAACGATTTGTGTAAGTTATAAAACTGATAGAGCTTTTGAATTTAGGCTTTCTGACGCTTTAATAAGGTCTCATTTCGAACGATCCTTCCCGTTTTATTTCATAGTGCAAAGTACATTAATTGTCATTGCTTGGATTGTTAAATTCTTAAAATTTGTAAACTTTTGGTAAGTCCGGTGTAAAAGTAAACTTGTAACGCAATGTAATATAGACACTAGATGTAAGTTTCAGATAAACGTAGTCGTTTTAATAAAACATCCAAAAGTTTAAATTCGCATTTTATTTATTTTAAGAATAATTTTAAAATAAGCAACAAACAAATAACAACATAAAACGAACATACGTGGCGCTACATGCACCGGCTGGTTTACTCAAACACTGTAATGATCTGATAAAAAGCGTTCGCGAAAGCTTCGTATTACTATGATTATATCATATACACTCGTCACAGAATACAACGTCTGTCAGCTATGGCACTGTCGGAGCCCTGGAGCCCTGCGGCCCCCGGCGACGTCCACCCCCCGGGTGTCACGTGTCAAACATAGCGGATAAAACCATCACTCGAATAAATTCTTTGAAGTTAAATAAATTCATTAAAATAATATAATCTTACAGTGTGAAGATACAGAGCAGTAAATAAACACAATATTCAATTAAAAAAAAATGTTATAAATTCAGATTCACCTTGCTATCACTTAATACAATCATTTGAGCTTTGAATGATAAATGTATTCCATATCCACCCATATAAAATATCTAATTACTAAGTTACAGGATAAAATAGTTTAGCGCTCGAGCGGTCAAGTATTAGTACCTAGAGAGGATTATTGTCCCTGTGGCGGCGAGCTCAGTCCACGATCGATATCTGCGCGTAGCCCACGAGGCCCTTCTCGTCCAGCGCGTCCGCCGGGTCGGCAGAGTCCAGCCGGAAGGTGAGTGAGCGCGGCGGCGCGCCGCCCGCCGGCGCCGGGAACAGGTTCAGGTCCACGAGGCGCTGCAGCTGCGCCGCGATGGCCGCCGCATCGCACGCCGCCACCAGGCCCGCGCCTACCAGCTCGGTGGCGATGCCGTCCGCCGAGTCTTTGCCTGGCGCGAACTCGAACCGGATGTCGTTCAGCTCCTTGTTGGAGTTGCGCATGCGCAGCACGAGGTCGATCTGCGGCGCCTCGCCGGCCGCCAGCGAGCCGATGGTGAAGCCGCCCGCGGCCGGCTCGGCCTCGCTCTCGCTATCGGAGGAGTCGGCGCGCGGCAGCTGGTTCATGGGGCGCTCGCGGCCGCCGTCGCCCTCCTCGTCGTCGTCCTCCTCCTCGCTCTCCCACACCCACTCGCCGGTCTCCATGCGGTGCAGGCGGCCCGACGCGCCGGGCTGCCGTTTGCTCGCCTTGTGCACTCGCGTCTCCATGCTCGGCCCGATCGACACCAGCGTCTGCACGAGGTACTTCCGGTCCTTAGCCTTCTTAAAGAATGAGTGCTTGAGCAGCTCCGTGGCAGAGGGCCTCTTGGTTGGGTCCTTCTGGAGGCACTCGGATATCATTTTCCTAAAGGTTTTCCCGTACGCCTTATATTGATCCTTCTCCTCGGCGCCGGTGTCCAAGATGGGCGGGTCATTTTGCAGGGTCAGCATCAACACCTTCATCGGTGGGTACTTGTGGTAGGGCGCGGTGCCGGTCGCCATTTCTATGGCGGTGATGCCGAACGACCAGATGTCGGCTTTAAAATCGTAGCCGTGGTTTTGCTCCATGACCTCGGGTGCCATCCAGCAGGGGGTGCCGACGAAGGTGTGCCGCACCTTCTGCCGCGACAGGTCTCTGCCGGTCGCCAGCCAGGCGGAGACTCCGAAGTCGGCGATCTGGACCGTCCCCTCGTCGCCGAGAAGGATGTTACCGGCTTTGATATCTCTATGTATTTGTCCGTTTTGATGGAAATATTCGAGTCCCTTCAAGACCTCCTTCAGGACGGTAGCGATGGTGGCCTCGTCGAACACTCCGTGCTTGCAGTTGGAAATTCTCATCTTGTGCTTGATGATGTCCAACAAGCTGCCGCCCTCGAGCAGGCGGAGCACGAGCCACAGCTCCTCTCTGACCACGAAGCTCGTGTAGTACGTGACGACGTTCTCGTGGTTGCAGCTGGACATAGCTTGGATCTCCTTGAGCAGTTCGTCCATGGACGTGTTCCACTTCTCGAGGTTGATCCGCTTGATGGCGCACTTCTCGGCGCGCGGCTGGCAGTAGGCGGCGTGCACCACGGCCGTGGCGCCCACGCCGATCACCTCCAGCAGCTCGTAGTCATCTTGACTGTTAGGCCATGTGTGTCCTAAGCCCGCCATTGTTATTCCTTTTAGAATATGGACGTAGTTTCAACCTATTATTACTATTGTTTATATCTAATGAGGCCTGCAGCTAGCGCTAAACTGTATTTATACAGTTATCTTTGGAGTTAAGTTTTTAGAGAGTTAACAAAGGAAATGGTATAATCAAGTTATTCATAGTGATATGATTTTCCGGATGATAATTTTGTATAATGATCTCTCTTCTAGAATTTGTCACTTCTACTCTGTGGAGCGCTTGGTTGTGTCCTCGGAGTTCCAATATACTTTTATCTTTATTAGGATGACTTTGAGAGTTGTAATCTACATTGGACGGGTACAGATAGTCACCTGAAACAGAAAATACGGTTCTTGAATATTTATTTCATACAATGAAATATATAACTTAACAATCCATGTAATATTACGCTAGACAAAAATACTGAGGCAAGTATAGATGTGTCAAGTTAAGTAAATAGAAAACCTGTCTGAAAATATTTAAATAATTAAACAATTATACATATTATTGGAATAACACAGTAATTCAACTTTCAAGATATAAACCAGTCTTAGTTTCGAGCTCACGCACAAACAAGTCTAGCAGTTACATAATATACTAGGCATGTACAAACAACCATCATATAAGCATTTAACTAACATTCAATTTGATGTTATCTAGTTAATTTCTACCAAAAGTATTTAGGTTGCTTCCAAACACCAAAGTATTTTTTAAAACTTCACCGATCCAAAGAAAGGCCTATGATAAGTGACCCCATATGTAAACATAACAAAAATGTCATTAGGAAATGCAGGAGTACATAACTTTTTGAGTTCCATTATACTAGTATGCTCACTATGTTTTGCTATTCTTAATTTGAATTATCATTAATGTAAGCTTAATTCAAATAACATTTATGTAAATTCAAGAAAAAAAACTTCAACTAAAATCTAACATGTATTACCAACAGTGTTCAGTCCTGTCCTGTCATGCCCAGATATTGGCGAACCCATTTTGAACTCGGCATATTTTTGCTGTGGGAACTAACTTCGACAAAAAGACAAGATTTAAGAAATATTGTCAACTGTCTTCTCAGGTGAATGACCTTCCGTATCACTGCTCGTTGGCCATACTTTAGCTTTCCCCATAAGTGTAGTATGTGAATTGTGTGTATATGAAATAAATTAAACAATACCTGGCAGCAATTGAATCATGCCATCCTTAGCCTCAAGTGGCAGCGCATACAACAATATGTTACCCTGACAACTCCTTTTCTTTGCAAATGTCAATAATTCATTTATATCTGGTAAATAAGATAATCTACTAAACTCGTAAGCTTGAGGTGGATATAGTACAACCTCTCCTTTACTACTGCTCTCTAATATATGTGTCGGTGGCAACCACTAGAACAAGCGATATGAAAGATAAAAAAAAAAACATGCTCAAACAAAATCTTCACAATCCTATATTACATACTTTGGATACTTATATGAGGATATTATGTTGGATTTGTGGGTTTTTTTATAATTTATGAAGAATTTCCTTTTAAATTTATCAATGCAAATTAAAACAAAAATTTACATAATACTGTAAAATAGTTTAACAGTCAATGAGAATTCATGCCTTCGAGATAATCTTTTTATGTGGCAACAATTTAAATTATTGTATTAAAATATACACACCTTTACATTAACTACTTCAGAATTACTATATATCGTAGGTTTGTTTTCTAAAGCAGTAAAAAAGAAAGCAGCATCAAATCTCTTTGGTTGGTTGACAGGTGTCAGCCAGTTACTCCAATAGTGCAAGGACCAAATGTCTGGATAGCATTTATATTCCTTACACAGAGTTAATAACTCTTCTGGGTTTTTGCTTACCTAAAATATATTGTAAAGTAAATATTTTTTATAATCGATTTGTGCCTAATTTTCAGGCAAACCTTAACACAGGTTGCGTTTTGAATGAAACTTTCAAAGAAATTCTTATTTTAAATTGAAATCCTATAAGTTGATTGCTTATTAACATAATTATGTTTAAAGTCACGAGATTTTATCTCATTAATATAAGATTTGGTAATGTTTTAGTTAATTTAGATTTATGTTTACGAAGTGACATTTTTATAGTGTTGTATTACTATTGCATGCAAAATTAAGTGAAGTAACTTTGATGTGGTGTTTTTTTATCTCTATTGGCAATATAACAAATGAAAAAAGAGAAAAAAGCCACATGGTAACAGATAGTAACTGAATAAAGAGTTTATTTACAATTTTATCAAAGGATAGTTGAATTTTCATAAAATCTGGGTTTGAATAGATAATTAAAATGATAGGAATGACTTTCTCACCCTTTCTCGCCAATGTTTTAGATCATCATCACAAAGATATGATGCCCAATCACTTTTCCTCTCTGATTTATGCTTATGACTGCACAATAGGAGCCCTAGCTCTTCAAAAGTTTCCCTTATTGCAGTTATTCTTAAGGCGACATGCCTGTTACAGAAATATGGAACATTACTTACCAAACAAATTGTTGGTAATAAATTTCAATATTAACTTTGTTAAAGTAATATTTCACAGATGTCAACATGTTGACAAGAATAATAAAAACATTTTTATTGTTATATACAATACATTTACTTTTCTATATTGTTTCCAATTTTCAATCTGTCAATAAGGAGCCACTATTCTACAGGAGACTAAATACAGTAAATGTAATGTTAGCTGATATTAACTCAACAATATTTCATCACTTGTTTTCAAAGTTACTTAAAACTAAACACTTGTTCAAACATAACCAATTGGATTATGAGTTGTTGGAGAAACGTCACTGACAGATGAAGTGACAAATTACACACTAAAATACAAATGTAAAAGCAAACAAACTGATAAAGATTGTTTGAGTCAATAACACTGTTCAATAAACATGCACAATTTGATTACGTCTAATATCTTAAACACTACAGTGTACATGTAAATCACTCAAATTAGATTTTACATACCTTTGAATTGGATTATTTTCAAATAAAGGCGATAATGGACTCCCAATGCGATGGAAACTTTTAAAATCGTTTTCCGTGTAGCCAAAGGTACGGAGATACTTATACCACTCCTCGTCTCCGTCAGCGGCCTCACAAACGCCGCCCGGGAACACCACACTATTCGGGAATGACGCGTTATGCGTTCGAGTCTGTAACAAGATGTCGTAGTTACAATTACCTGTTTCTCTATTCACAGGTGTAATGTTTTGGTTTCTTTTGGTAGCAACTATTAAAGTCGCAGAATCACGCCAACATTTTTGCATTGCTCTTTTCATGATTGCTACAAAACAAAATGTGATGCACTAAAACACCACCTACAGAGAGCTAAAACTTACAAGGTCGAAACTTACGCACTTCTATACAAATTCTGTTACTCTCCTTATCTAGTATGTTTGATGATAATTTATTTCTCAGATAGGTTTGACGAACCTACAGAATATATAAAATTAAAAATAGCTTAAAACATGAAATTGACATTCTCTCACATTTTTTTCACCACATTCTACGTGACGTTCGGATACTGCATTGCACGATCGTACGTCACCTACAAAGTATGTCAAAATAATCGATGAAAGACTATATTACGGTCACATGCCATTTTTACAGTTCTTCAAAAACAAATTTAATTTTGTGTTATTGAATTATTTTTTTTTCAATTTTTTAAATATACATACATTGTCAACTTCTACGTTTCGTCGTTGGGAATTTTTAGGATCGAATATTACCAAGATGGCGATGGAGAGATGTAAATGGCAATACAAACTATAAATATTAGGTAGGTAAGTAGTTTTTATTAAATAGGTACATTTTCTCATTACTATGAGTTAACACTATCAAAACATTTTGTTCAAAAACTAATTTTTTGTCCATCTTATTTTCCTTGAATAGCCAAAAAGACAATATATTATTGGATATTCATTTCTACGTGATTTGTTTTTCCTGTTTTAATTTTAAACCTTATAAGTATAAAGAATTTGCGAACCAAGTCAATTAGTAGCGTACTAATCCCATAATTAGATTAATGTGAAAGGATTAGTAAATGTGATTTAACCTGCGCAACAAGTGCGGCGCAGACAGAGGAAAGGGAAAGAGCCAAGCGTGACTCATTGATCAGGGCGCCTGTTGCTCGAGCCAAAGTTCCTATTTCTCCACCTCCTCATTACTGCCTGTCTCATCCTCTAGCCTAGCTCACTTTTGCCTAAGCGGGTAACATTTCACCCGTACCAATTTCCGTTCGTCGTTCGGAATAATCTATGTGACGCATGAAGCAACTTATTTGCATACAGATTAATTTTAACATGGTTGGCTGCTCCGAAAACCAGTTCCCAATATAATCTTATTACGCGTTCTCTATTATAGAGCTATATAATTTTATTACAATTACTATCTGATCAAGTTCTTGGTTTAATGTAACATGACAGAATTATAAAAAATACTAATTTCTATCATCCTTTCTAGGAAAATGTTTCACGGATGGACGAACTAGAATCAGAAGAAATATATTTATAGTACAGGCCACTTTATAAAGTTGAAGTGCATATTTTTACCGCAGCGATTTTACAGTGTTCAAATTTTTCAGTAGTTTATAATTTATTGCTTAAAAAAGCTGCAATACCGAATGTAGCTCACTAAAGAGCTTTGTCTATAAATTGTTGGCGAAAAAACTTTTCCGGCCGGGTGACAAATTTCTCGCTGCCGCGTTTAAACTTTTATGACAACAAACAACTTGGGCAGCTTCCAACCTGGACCGTTTCCTTTGTTTCTCGTTACTGAGGGGTTTTTTTTAATTTCTCTCCAAGTTGTTAAACTTGTATACGTTTAGTTAGCACATAAAATCCCCGTTGTTTCAAATGTGCATTGCTGGAAGATACAAAGTAGATGAACAGCTCCAACGAACCTCAGGCTCAGGCTTAGTATATGTAATTATGTTTATTTTACGGTAGTCATCCACTACCTACAGTAGAAGCAGTCTTTTTAATTCCAACATCTAATCATTCATCTTAAACTAGTTATTTAATCTGTGGTGAAATTTGTATTAAAATTCTTTTATATCTGAGTTGTGAGTGTAACATGTGTTGGCAGAGGTTGTTACATTGTCAGCGTCGGTGCGGAGACGCTGAGTTAAATGTCGGCCGTTAGTGCACAACTAACGAGACCGCAGCGCTGCGCTAGCGTGCGGTTATGGCCACTTTGACCACTTGCACGTTCTCAAGCAAGGAGCTTACAAATTGTAACAAAGCACATTCGTACTCAGTTCTGTTTATCTGTAGTGTAACGACGACATTAATCGCAATTCTAATTCTAATATAATTGTCTTTATTTTTATTAAAATGGTATCAAGAAGTATGACGGTTGTAAGAAGATTTACATTCACGATACTTATATTTTGTCGTAGAAGCCCATAGATGGAAAACAAAAAACATAATAACCAGGGTACCTCGCGACCTGACATGTCGCCTCGGATCATTTCAATGTGGTTCAGTTCGCGAGGGCGAGGCGACGGGTTGAATGAAAAGGATTTACATGCGAACCCGTCCTAGCCGCGTTACTGTTGCATAAATTTCCGCGTCTGTGATCGCAGATTCAAATATGTCACTTGGAAGGGTTTATTTTAAAATTCTAACGTGATAACATATTTTTAGATTTCATCTTTCGTAATAAAAACTTACTTTCTTAACTTAAGTTACTAAATGAAATAGCAATACGACACGTTAGATCAACGGTTGTGAAAGAACATTTAGGTTCAAAATTTAAAACGTTATGTGTAATGATTCGTAAATATTATCCAAATGCCTTCCAAGATTCCTAAGTGCCCTTTTTCCGGACGTAATGAGCCTTTGAAAAAGTTATTGATTGTTTTATAGCTTTCACATTGTTATATAAATTAAAAAACGTATTTACAAGAAAAAATAGTTTTCTTTCTACACGGCGCAGCTTTTTTTATTAATCTGTGCGTTACGCTTTTAATCTATCGATACCGGTTGACACATACTGTTTGAAATTCGAACTTAATTCATAAACAAAGACTATTTTTATACTTTTTGTTCAAACAGTTTCTATAGTTCCAAAGAGTTTTTATACATTCACAGCAAGCTATATAATGAAAAAGAAGAAAATGAAATTAAGAAAAAGAACACATTTTTATCGTCTTCACTTGTCTTTTGCGCGCCATGTCTTGTACAATGTTCTTTTTTATAATGTATTTTCCTTTTCAAACATGAATTTCATTTGAAGTAGTTTAAGCCGTACGACACACTTTATAAATAAACTGTGACTTTCACGTTTGTGCGTTCGCGTAATGCCTTTAAAAATTGGTACAAAGTTTTCACTTTACGTATTATAAACATAATGAACGTTTGATCTATCTAATTTAGATTGAGCGAAATTAATTTGTATAAAACACAGCCGCAGCGGTATTGCGACGTCGGCTTCTATTTGCACTGAAAATATTCCACTCCAATAGATTTTAGTTCGGAGTCGCAAAAATACGAGATTTCATTTTAAAATAGTCATTTTTTTTGATAAATTGAATTTTTATTTAAACTGATAACTTTCGTATATTTTTCAGTGTTCAAATAGTTTAGGTAGCTAGTATTTGTATACCTAGCTGTAGCTATAGGTAGGTTTTGAATATCAAAGATACGTAAAGAAAGCGACGACTTTTCCATTTTCCTTCGCGTACGCAATCGTTATTCAGATAACGCGCTATTTACTCGTAACACGTGGAATTGACAAACATTTTCATTTCACGTTTCCGTGGCGAGCGACAATATTTAGTTCGAACTTTATTACGTTTCGAAAATTATATTAAATCCTTAAATAAATCACTGTTTTCAACATTTACATCTTAAAAGGTACAACAAACCAACAAATATTCAGTTATTGTTTTAGATTTTATTTAAAACTATCTTTTAACCGCCAGTTCGTGTGTTCTTTCAGATTCTTCCAAGAAGCCAAATCTGACAGTTCCATTAAGAACAAATACCCATGCATAAAACTTTCGTAAGTATGAAGTATGATTGTTTTTTATGAAATATTAGAAGATTTTTGTTAATTTAATAATATTTCTTTTATTACTTCAACTCAGCTCTTGGCTTGTGGGAAGATATGGTATATGACAATAATCGATTGACGGAATTCGAACTCTTGACCACTTGATTAGGAAGCACAAGTAATTAAAAGAATAGCTCGTTGCCCCGGTTACTATGTAAATTGTGATTTTTATAAAAGTTTAGAATTGCCGCTAGTTTGTACCGCAGCAATTCTGTCGACTATACCGTCTACGCTTGCTAATAAAAAGTCAACAACAATGATTGTTATCAAAAGTTGGCAGCAATTGCATTACGTCGTAGAGTTACTCGTAGCATTGTTCACGGCGGCGCGCTCAACTCGCTCGCTGAGAACTGAGCTCAACTAACATAAAAAAAAACTACACAAACTGATACGGTTTTATGAATGAATAATAAAATACTTTGTTGTGTAGAAAAACCTTTGTTTTGTTAACAATTTTGTTTGTATGTTTAAAGAAGGCTTCGATATAATTTATCACAGCGAATGCTATCTCGTATCGTAAAGCTTTTTTGTATAAACAACCTTTTCTTACTCTGGAGTTTCCAAACTATTTTGGGGTAAATAAACAGTAGGCGTTTATCGTCCTCTGTTTTGCGTACAAAGTGCTTTATAACGAACGCGTTCACGTCCCGCTCACGTAACTGAAGGCAATACGAAAACTACAATATTGTGAGAATGAGGTAAAAATAATAAAGTCAAACGGAAAAATGAACTTTGTGCTTACGTATATAATATGTCAAGGGAGAAATTCGTATTCACTTTTAAGGATTACGCGTACGGATTAATTTATTTGTCACAGTTCAAGTTAATATGGCGAAGACATTTTTCTTTCTTCTTTGACAATTATGTTTGAATTTTGATAATTGGGTGTTGACTAGTTATGAGTTATTTACGCAGCATTCAATGGTGTCTGAACTAAATACAGGCGGTCAGTGTGACACGTTTTATACTAATATCCTTTGGTAAATACCTAATTAGTTACTTATAAGAAACGCACGCACTGGGCCAGCGTGGTTGACTATGGTCTAGTCACCCCTAACAATGGGGTGGGCTCTTTGCCTCTCGGTAGGAACGTATAGTGCACCGATGATGAAGAAACGGAGGATACTTCGTTGCACGGAACAAGGCATTTTTTCTGTAAGCGGAACACCGCGAAAGGCAATGATTCTACTTAGTTCTTTTCATTTAAGAAATTATTTTTTTATTATTTCATTGCTTCGGCATATTATAATTTTAATCGTGTTTCCTTTGATGTGTTATTAATGTTAGTTATTTTATTACACTAACCTTATATATTAACAGTCGTAGAAAACACAGAAATATCTGTTCTTTACGAAATAAAACGGTTTTAACTTTCGGTTTAACTGCTGAACTTTGTTTTACGGCTGATAAGAGATCTGTTCTGGAAATAATAGAGGAAGTTGTATGCATAGTTTATAAGTTTATAGAACTAATTTAGAGATAATAAAACTTTCGTAGACTAAGAGTTATATAAACAAAAAACAAGGATGGGTAAGTATAGTCACGTTGAACTTCATTTTAGTATAACGTACACAAATAATTCAAAATAATGGATAACTAGCGTTGTCTTGTTACTCTATCTGTCAAAAAGCCCCGCCAAAAGTCACATCACCCAGCAGTCATAGACTAATAGCACAGACTCAAGAACATAGAATACATTAGTGTTGGCTTCCAACAGATCAACTAGATTAATTAAACAAGGATTTATTGCTTGGATCATTTGTAACTGTTGTTTGTGACAATGAGAGAAAAGCTTAAATCTTGGCTTTGTTTGGTTCTAAGAGAAAGTGTTTACCAATCTTAAACTCCAGTAAACATTTGACTCTGATGGAAAATTAAATATTTGCTAATGAAGTGATCCATTCTTGTGTAATTAATGAAATGTAATGTATTATTATTATTATTATTGAATAAAAATTTGATTTCGCTTACTTGTTCTCTCCCATTCTTACTCGCTGTGATAACTGCGATTTGTATTTCTAAATATTAAATATATAATACTTGCATTGTGTTGCGAGTCAATGACGTCATTTGTAACCAGGTTAATTTCGAAGTTCCTTATCGCGTGTTTAAATAACTCCTTACTTTGGTTTACTTATAATGAATACATGTTAAAGGAAGTTGTACCTTTTCGTCTCAACTACCTAACCTTTTTTGTATGGAGACGACAAAGTTTCAAATTTCCCCTTCTTTTTTGCTGCCATAACTTTAAAAGCTCTGGGGACGTCTGCTTCATGAATCATTTTTAAAACTTTCTATGAAATAGAAAAAGGCATCTAAACTTTTGAACTTTTTACTTCTCAATAAGACTAGACGGTTCATTGTGACTTACAAACATAAATATAAATTATGTTATATTTTCGTTTAAAAAGAAATGTAAAATTGTTAAAAAAATTACAGGCCCTCAATCAAGGTTTTGTTAAGATGTAACTTTTTTTGTAACTTCGCCAAAAGGAAAATATATAAACAGATGTTACACAAGCTAACTCCACACAAAGGTGTTTGTCGACAAACCACAAACAACAAACCATTTGTATTATAATAAAGCCGTACAAAGGCCGGATTAAAAATACACAAATCCCTAATTAAAAAGCTGCTTTCGACCATCGACCGAGACAAGTATAAAAATTCGACAAAAACATCGTAAAGCGCTGTAACTGCTGTTATTAAGTAGACAAAACTCCCGCCGCGCAAAAGTTCTTTTAAACCGTTTCTGAATTAATCCAGCTCTGGTTAACTAAAACCTTGATAGCCAACGCGAAGTTTGTAATCTTATTTGCGTCTCGCTGCCATGTGGCTGAGTTTTAACAGTGAAAACTTTTTAGTTAATGAAATCTGATCATCCCACGAGCTTTGGCGTGGAATGATTTTTTTTATAAAAGTCAGGTTTTGAATGCAGCAGAACGTTCTTTACAAGTTCCTGACGTATAATAACAAAAATCATCCCTAATTCAACTTCCCTGTGGCGCAGCAAGGAAAAACCTGTACTTCTCTGTGGTGCGAAGGGCATAACTTTGTTATAGGATATGGGGTCCAATGGACCGCGTGTCACACTAACGTCTAGTCATGGAACGGGTCGATAATACCCCGTACCGTAAGGATGGAAAGTACGCAAAAATTGGTGCCGCAGCGAACGTGTTCAGGATATGATAATCTTCATGATTAAAAACATCATAATTATGCATTACCACACATTATTTCAGAAATGTCGGTACAGAACATATCCTTAGCTATTTTTGTAAGTGACCAGGAGTGACAACAAGATCCTTTTTTAATTTGTTTTTGCCGTGGAAGTGCACGTTTATACGAACGACATCGAATTTTAATTTCTAGTTATGCAACTACAAGAGCTTTCATTAGCCGGTAAATTTTACTTTAAGCTGAATATAGAAAAGCTCATCTTTGTTTGAAAGTCAATTAGCTAATAACGAAGAAAGTTTGAAATATTCTTCTCTTCGTTAATTATCTTAATAGAGAAATCATTTTCTGTATAAGTATTTAAATATATCTAACGCTCTCACATAATTAGGAACAGACTACACTAATGACGGTGCTCATTACGCGTACTAACATGAGATAAAATAATAGTAAAACTAGACTATTTAAATTAAAGCGCCAAAAGCCTAATAGATAAGTTTTCAGACTTCCGATCTAGCGGTCGTGGGTTCGAATCATTCCATTTGACTATTATCGTGGACCATAACCTAACACAAGCTTTTTAAAGCTTACCAGGAATAGTTAGTTAGTTAGTGAATTAATAAAAATCCATTCACATTTAAAAAAGGAATTTAGCAAATAACATAGTGAATTCGGTCGTATTAAAAAAGTTAACAATTTAACAAACAAATATAAAGGTTTCCAAAACATGTTAGATCTAATGTTTTAAACCACACTAACTTTCACCAATGTGAACTAAGTGAAAACACAATTTGGAAGCCTCTAAAACTCTAAAGCCCCTTCATTGGGCTCGTTTCATCGGGATATCGCTTCAATAAACAATGCTTAGATCAAATCCTTTCTGACTTAAAGTATTAAAACCACAACACGATCTTTGTTTGAATAAAATTCGCTTACCAATAGACTCCGACGGTTTCCCGTCAAATCGTTGCTCTATACTGATTTATACGGTAGAGTGGGCCTCAATGAGATACTGGCTGTTCAATGAATTGGGGAAATTGACTGAAAGCTCTACATTTGTATGTGTAATATATTCCAAGTGAAAATTCTTCTCACTTCAGTATTACTTCATTTGGAACTAAGCTGGATTTTTTTTATACTATAGTGACGGTCCATCGAACGAAACAAAGACGTATAGGGATAAGACCTATTCTTTAATGCTCAGAAAGTGTACTGTAAAAAACACATATAACAGTGATGGAACCTGTCTGGACTTACCAGTAGGTGGCTTGATAATAAATATTTATAAAATGTTATTCATATTGTTAAATTATACAGAAATTTTGAATTACCGAATGTAAAGTAAGCGCTTTTTATTTTATTTCGACAGAAAAACTTTTACATTTCTCATGAAACAAAGGCAACGTTTGTCTTGCACTGTTTGATGTTTCCATTTATTTTATTATACACTCAAGAGCGATGAATCCGGGTCACTTAAAAATACCTATAATTCTAGAATGATTAAATCTAGAATTAAAAACTAAACTTTATAAAATAAACTGTGTTTAATAGTCATTACCCCTTAAATTAACTTATTCACATTCCTTACTACTGTAAAGTTACGTCATAAAAAGTTATGTTTCGTTTTATGGTGGCATCAGCAGTTTCTTTCATTATGTGATTTTTTATAAATAAAATTTATTCTATATATTTAACAACTTTCATTTAAGGGTTATTTTATTGTCCATTAAATACCGCTCATTTGATTAAGCTATCACTCTTGGTTTTCAAGATTTTTAGGTTTCTTTAAGCATTTAGGTGAGCCGTACTCATTGCTCTTGAGTGTAGCTTTTATTGTTGCATAAATAAATATTAACAATCCGTCTCAAGTCCTGGCTGTTACATATAAAATTCCATATTTTATAGTCGTAATAAAATAATCGTAAATGAAGATTCTTTAATGTAATGGATAATGACAAAAAAAAATCAAGTTAATGGCATGAATACTGTCGTTTAGTCGCTTTAAATATTTTCATGCATTAAATTTGAAACCCATTTTTTTTTAAAATGCAAAGCGTTTTTTATATTTAATTTAAGTTCGAAAAGAAGAAAGTAGGAGTATAGAACATTATGAAATTATTAAAACTTTCGTGAGACATTTCTCTATACTACTTATAAAACGGCTTAACTCACGTGTAGATTGTTGTCAAAACTAGTCGGTACCGACACCGATTTACACGTGAGTTAAGCCGTTTTTATAAGTAGTATAACTATTATATGTATAATTTATATTTTACTGGTCAATGTTTATGTAAATAAAACTTCATCTATACTTCTTTAAGTTTTTTTTTATTTACATCTCAATTTGTTGACTTTTTGTATAAAACATTAGCAAATTTTTGTTAATTCACTAATATTACTATTACCAATCCAATTAAGTTCTTGGTTTGTGCTAGGATATGGTTTACCACAATTATCGAATAGCGGGATTCGAACTCTTGACAATTTGATCGGAAGTACGTACCCTTAATCACCAGGCTATTAGCGTTTTACGTTAATAGATTTAAATACGTAACATCTATACTTATTCGTCATTAACGCGGTTTCAGCAAACAGATTTAAATAACGCGAACGAGTCATTTTTGCAGAAATACTTGATAATTGAATTTCTAACAGGTTTTTTCCAGTCAATTTAGGCTTATGTCGTTTCTGTAATGGAATATAACGTAGATTTAAAATAAAGTAAAGAAAAAAATGTGCGTAATTTTGACGTTATTATACAATATATAACAATTTAAATAGTCTATTAAACAACGCGATTAATTGTTCTGTATTTTCGCGTAATATGAGAATAAAAATCTCTTTGATTATAAGAACATTTGAACTGTATTAAAAATTATTGTGAATCTTTGTATTGCCATCAAAAACTATTTAAAATAAATTCATTGACAAATAAAAAAAAAAACGAGTTAGGTCCTTCGTAAAATATTTTGCGTTTTCGCTTTCCTGACTCAAGTAAATCGTTCTAATTAAGTTGGTCGTTATGTTGCGGTGCGAGCAGCCATAAAGCTAGTAGAATCTTGTAGTTAAGAGCTATAAATTTAAAAGATAAACACACTTTTAAGTGATAGTTGAAACAGACTTGTTGAAACTTGAACATGTTTCAATATTTATTTATATCGGTGTGCCGGTAAGACACACCCAGGCACAATAATGTAAATTAATTGAAGAGTACTTCTTTACTGGGTAGCAGCGTAGGTAGGTCTTTCAAAAGATGGATTGATGATCTGATCAAGGTTACGGGAGTATCCTGGTTGAGGATGGCAGAAGATATCGTGACGATTTTTGGGGCTGGCCTACATCCGGCAGTGGGCGGCATGTGGCTGATATGACGATGACGACTTTATTGTTTTTTTTTTTGTTAAATAAAGACATATTTTTAAATGAATAATTTAAAGATGCGTCTAAAATTGTTCTCAATCAGTTCCAAGCATTCTGTAAGTCAGTATATAAATAATTCATTGTAAATGTATTCCATTACTTCATAAGTAAGCTTACAGATGTAATAAATAATGTCATATTATGTCACAACGTTGCGCTATAAACTACCCAGATGTGTCTCCGTACCAGCATGACAAATGTACAAAAACTATCCTCTCACTCTAAGACGCCGTGAAGCTTTTTATTAAGAATCACCTGAGGCACAAGTTACATTAAATTATAGGCTTTTGTTTAATTTATTTATTCGTTTATTTTTATCGTTTATATTATATTTATTCATTTATATTATCGCCTTGGAATATATCTTGATAAAAACGAAAACACTCCTCTTTTAAATTTTGTAATGTGTACAAGATAACCCTTTTTTCCCCTAAATCCCTTTCAAAACATTACCGGATTCTGCCCAACCCTTGTGACAATTTTATTTTCCGCCATCGTACACGCCTACTGGATCCATGGATCCCAGGGTATCTGATAACCCATGACCACTTTGAGAATTACAACAACGGAAGTTTTAAAATAATTAATAAGATCCATTTCAACCGTACTTTGTGAGACAGCGCGATTATACAATTAAAAAAAAAACTATATTTGAATGTGAAATTATTAATTAAGAAAAAGAGAATAATAGACTCGAGAAGAGAATAACAGAAATCATATTTTTTTAAAAAATAGTTTTAACAGTTCGTTCCACCGCGCTCATCTCGTACGTGTCCCGACGTAAAGTAAGATTGATTGCAATCCGCGTCACCGACCGACGTCATTAGGTTTTTATTGAACAAGTGAAATGTATGAACCCCTTATAAGAGTAGTTTCACTATATTTTGATAAAATAATCCTATCTAATAAAAATTTCTTCTGTATTGTTAATAGGCTGAAAACCAGCTCCACACGGTCTGGACCTAGATTTTGTGGTGAAAGCTAAGCCAGCGACCCATTGCTGTTCAGACTAGTAATAAGTTGTTTGTTGTATCTTTTTAGTTTTTATTTTTTTTTGTACACTGTCTGTTGCAGCAATAAAGATATTTATTATTCATTTCATTTATATCAGCTTTTCCAAAACATTATTAACCATATATGTTCAAAAATATTTTTTTTTGTGTTTACAATCATCTTATGAAAATAATACAATGGATTTTTTTTATATTAAGACATACTATTATTTACTTGGCTACTAAAATGTTACACTTTAGCTTAGCTACCTAAAATACTTCAGTTAACTGTTAGTAAAAGTACCAGTTTTAGTGATGTACGTGTGATGAATCAGCGAACGCTTCCGCGAGTTAAGTGTACTAACTCGTAGAAGCTAAACCTGACTTCATTTCCCTCAGACAGGTTATTTTCGATTTTACTGCGAGCACCGAACGCTCGCACTTCACACTTTATTAAATTTCGTCGTATCTACCGACTGCAATTTGCTAAGTAAACTTTATTATGAAACTATTTTAATATGTTCGTGTGAAAATTTTAAATTAAAAATATTTTAACGGCCTCACAAATAAACAAGGTGCAAAGTTAAATTTAGGAATAAACTAAGAATAAACAAAATTTGTACAAATAAACTAAAATACGTTAAACCTGGTACAACGTTGACGTTTATTTTCATACAAGCGTTATTCCGATGTTATACCTACATTGATCATAGTTTAAGTCAAGAATTTAATTAAGAATTTCTTTTTTTTTAAAACAGGTGATATATTTAAACAGTTAAGCGCCAATAGCCTTAGGTTACGGATTTCAGATCACGTGGCCGAGAGTTCGAATCCCACCAGTCGATTATTGTAAACCATCCTGATAAAGTAAAAGAAATATTAGTAAATTAACAAAAAAATATTGTTCTTTGTAGACGATGGTTTTGTAATAGTCAATATTCATTTTATAAAAAAGTAATTAACGCATTTCCTTGTATTAAAACAAAAGGCCTCGTTTAGTTTTTAGTTATCATCGTCTTAATGTTAACAACTGGGCAACGACCATTGATTCTTGTTGAGATTTCAATTTTCTCCTCTCGAAGTCCATCGAGCTATTTCTCTGCATCGTTTTAATTAAATTCCTGTTGTTCCTCTACACTCTATTTTACATTTGATTAAGTTTTTTAAAATAGATATTTAATAAAATTTATGCATATTGTTGCGCATACAAATATCGCAGTAAGTACTAGTGAAGATAGAGTCTGTAAAGATGACAGAGATGTAAAAAAATAAAAAATAAATAAGGATTGTAAGGCATTATGCCCATGTTTTTTTTGTAATGTTTTTTTTTCAAGATGAACTAAGCACACCAAGTTGTATACGATATTGCGGGCGGCAGCGACTTTTGTAGCATATTTAAATAATTACCAAAAAAGCTTATTACAAAAAAAGGGAGCACAAATTTAAGTAAAGCCTTTTTAAAACACGAGCGTGCGGTGTCCGCAAATAAAGCTGTGACGTTTTCATTTCGGAAGTTATTTAAAAATGCTATTTCATAAGTCTGGAATTTTTTATTGGCAGAGGAATTTCAGCGGCCGGCCGTGCTTTGCTGGTGCCCGTGGAATTTTGCATAAGCGGATTTACAAGTTGCATTCGAAGAGCACGAGAGAAATAAACTATAGCGAATTTAGAACTGGTCTGTGTATCTACAGTTTTATGTTGTTTATGAATAATGTTACTGTTATATTAAAATATTTGGTAAAAATGTATGACCGGTGTGGCTTGTCAGTCAGTCGAGTTTTATTTAAAGGTTAAGGGCCCAAGTCCCGGATCTCAAACTACCATAGACGTAGGCCAGATCAATCGTTTGCATGTCTAGAAAATATTGGAATATCAAGATCGAGTAACAAATTTTAATATACTACTTATAATAATTTAACAAATTTTGAAGTATCAACATTTCTCTGAACACATTCTAATCCGACTTTCGAGTTATTTTTACCTGGAAAAGGGTCGTGAATCATTTTTCAAAGTAATGTCTTTACAAAGTTTAATGATGAAGGAGGTTTGGGGCGGGAAATCTGTCCGGACTGACTGATGTAAAAATATTAATGTTGTAAATTAGATAAGGGCAATAAAAGTTTTTTTTTATAATGAAACGAACGTATCGTGTTAAACATCCAATTGCAGATTTTGATTTTCTTCATTATAAAATGGGAATACTGTCCTGGGTTATGAAGGTATATTAAAAACTGGACTCCAAGATAATATTTTGTCAGATGTTTTCTTTATCAATCTGTCCTGCCAGTCCAATTCGACCTCTCCGGTGTCCAATTTATAACGAAAATTTGTTCTCTTTTTTGTTTTGTATGTTGTCTGGCTTCGAGGAGAAATTAACATTTTATTTCTTCATAGGTATCTGACTTTTCAGTTGACTAACCACGTTGACCAGAATAACAATCAATCAATTCAACCCAGCCAGTATTCGACGTCAAATATTATGATTACATAGTACGTGATTTTACTACGTTAATAAATCCTTCTTCGTATTGTTTGTACTTACGTAGATGTCGCCACTGCTATTGTACCCTATCATATTTCACGCACGCTTCGTTGGTTATATCCTCAACAAATCTTTCAACAAGAAAATATGTCATTTATTGTATTCCGTGTTATGTGAAATGTGATACAGCACCGATACAGAATTGAACGTTACTATTGCAAGCTCTGATATACGACTGAAATAGTAGGGAAACAAATAGTAAAGAAAAAATTATGCTTCCTGCAAAAAAAATAAATTGTGAAGTTTGAAAGTAGCGCCAGTGATAGAAAAATTGAGAAGCAAAAGGTTAGCGTGGTGGTGTTATGCGAAGAAATGATGAGCACATTAACCAGAAGGTGATGAGATTGAATGTGGATGGCTATGTAGGCAGACAAAGACCGGAGAAGTCGTCGATGAATGGTGTGAAACAGGATATGAGTTCAGATGTGAGCTGACAGAGATGTATAGTAGAGTAGGTAGTATATACTGTGCGGAGGATCGCTCCGTATGGAAAAGGGCAAGTTGATGATGATGAGTTTTTATAAAATTTTAGTTATGTACTACAGGTATGTTGTAGTATGTACTACACAATTAATAAAATTAGTATCTATATACTGTACGAATATTATGTATTTACGTTGCGTATAAACAACATACGTGTAACCAGCCGGCGCAACAATGTTGCATCAACCCTTGTCCCCGTGTTTCCAATTCTGAATCAATACAAAGTGGATTGCACTAAACTTTTCGCGCCACTGCTCTTTAACTGTAATTGTTTTTGCCCACGTTTAATTGGCCTCTGCCTCTATTTACCTACACCTAGTTGAGATTTCAATTACATCGCGCAATGTAACAAGAGGAATGAGTAAAAAAAGTAAATTAATCCTTATTTTGTTACCAAGAAACTTGATTAAAAAATCATGGTAGACATCGTGTATTCTTTTGTTACTCTAAAAGATAACATTTGGTTTCGTATTTCGGTGCTTCGAAGAAATCAACCACCTTACTATTAAGATAAACCAATTAGAGGCGTAGTATAAGGGATTTACTTAATAAGACATAGCATTATAATTAATAAGTTATTTAACAAAGAATTTTATTTAATTTAATTAAAAAAAAAACGGTCGTTGCGTAAGACAGTATTGCGTGAACAACTACTAAATATGACGGAAGTGAATTCAGGAAAATTACATTGCTCCTAAACTTAAGCTTGGTCCTTACTCTCTAAATAATCCGGTACTGTGACGTTACGGTTTATCGCTAGTAAACAGGTGCCGTTTGGCCGCCACATGAAGCTATTTTCATTGTCACTAACGTATATAGTAGCCTCATTTCTAGTAATTGAGTGTCCGCTGCTCGTTAGCCGGAACACAAAAGCCAACATTTGCGGTAACTTTATGCTAGTTTACTCAGTAGAGCAACGATATTTTTATACCTGACCGAGGGGAGACTTTGAACGTGTAGATTTTAAAATAGTTTATGATTTATTTAAATGTCAGCACAATCCCTACAGCCTGACCGACGACTTAGTGCGGACAGGAATCACTGGATGTGGAAGGATGACCGCATACTGTGGAAGGCATTGCGAAAGGCCTGTGTCCAACAGTGAGCAGACAGGGGCTGATGATGACGATGATGATGACACTCCATCCATAGATAATCTATGACAGTATCATTTTGTTGTTATTATCAGTTTATATATGTCTCTACCTATATTATTAAAATGCTCATATATTCAGAGAATTCATTCGTTACCTACATATCCAAACATGCACTAACTCATATGTTATTTATAAATAAATATTTAGATGTTGAAATCTTACAGAAGATACTTCGGTACGAAGTTATTTGCAATAGGTACTCGTAGAATGCGGGCTAAAGTAAACCGTATTGAACTGGTTGCATCGCAACTGTTTACAATTTAAAATGAATTCGACGGCGCGCATCAGGAATGTTTTCCGTTTCGGAAATAGAACTGTACCTGATGAAACGAAACATTTAAACTGCGAGCTACGAGTCGCGAGCTCAGCGGAAGTTTCGACACAGCTGTTGCGAGACGGGATGCAAATACGTTTCTCACACCGACACGTTGAATCAACTAAGGTAAAAAATTCTATATAATACGTAAAGCGATAGCTTTATATTACCTTTGAATGACATTGTGTGAACGGTTGTACGTACAATTTGTCACAACGTTAATTTGGATTGGTACATAGAACATGAATTAGATTCGAAATTCAAATAACAGGCGAGAATGAATGGATGAATAAAGAAATCAAATTTACATTTCATTAAATAATTTATTACGTTAAACTTAAAATATAGTTAAAAGTAGCTTTTAATTATCACTACAGTTATAGCATGAGAAGCATTTAAAATTGTTAGTTATACTGAAGGAAATTCTACAATAAAAATTAAACATTTTGTTTGTACTTTAATTAACATTTTGACATTGTTCACACGATGTCCATTATCTATAAGTTAGTTAATCAATTTAGTTGATTAACATAATTTGTCGAGACACGGCTGGGCCGTCTGATAAGGTAGTTAGTGTTGGAAAGTTAGTGTCTGTCTTGTTGGAGAGCTTAGCTTGCGGATGCTACGCTCGCTACGTTCTGCTACAGTTTACTACGTCTGGCTTCGTATTGTTAAGCTGAATGTTCTGCTTTGTTATTCAATAGGGATTACAGTCGATTCCCCTGTGTTACTGTCGTATAGAAGACCATCAATAACAGTCACTGGTAAAGTTATTCTAGTAGGATTTATTAGATAAAATGTATTTTTTAATTTGTATTCTTAATCAACATTACGCAGATAGCTTAGTATATTAAAGTAGGTAATTATTTTTACTAAATGTCATTTGTAGAATTTCAATAGCTTGAAAAAAAAATATGAAAAAAAGGTAACAGATTTTACATAGAACAGAACAGTCCGATTTTTTTTCTTTTAAGCCCAAAAATTTCGACAAAAGATTTGAAACTAAAAGCTTTTTCGTATTTAGCATGGTGACTTCCTAAAAATTAACGTACCGGAAGTAATCTGGCAGCTACGTGCATAGAATCGGGCCATTCGCTGCGCACTGACGAGCAGCGGACATCGGAATTAAACTTGAAATACGTTTCGGCCGCAGCTGATGCTACAATACGATAGAGTCGACACTGAAAAATAAATTCAATTCAAACACGTATTCTATGTTGCCAGTGTTGTCGATCCTTGAACTGCGACCAAGCAATGATTTCATCTGGCGTGAAATGATAACTTTTTAATATTTTATAAAGAAATTACGAACAGATGAACGTGACATTGGTAAAGTTAAATTAATAAAGTAGTGCATACATCTATTTATTATTAAAAAAATCCGAATTATGCTTGAATTTTGAACGATGAGCGACTGCCAGTGCTTATGCTATTCTGCCGTTTGGACTTATCTTAACTTGCTATGTAAAATTTATACAACGTATTTACTTATATCAAAGGAAAAGTCATGTTAATTTCTGAACAAAGGAAAGCGAGCAAGTCGGAAACTATCCAAGTTGTTTGTCGTCATAAAACTTTAAGGATGGCTTTAAGGCTGTGAGAAATTTGCCACCGCCCGACAAAGTAAACGCGACTTGTGGCAATTTATGGAGCGAGCCATTCACTGAGCTTCATTTGTTATTCTGTAGCTTATAATGACATTAGCTGTGCACGTGCCGCTTCACTTGCTTGAAACTCTATGAGACTGAGACTAAGACAGATCTTGCAAAATTAAAAAATGCGTACATTTTACTTAATAAAAATAGCCTGTGTTACTCCCATATAGAGCTACCTTTCATCAAGAGACCGGTCTTATTATATCCATATACTTCGGAGATTACTTTAAGCTGACAAAAGGACAGACAGTTAAATATTTTTCAAATTGACTTTTCTTTATAAGTAACGCATTTACCTAATGTTAGTAAAATGTGTTTTGTTTTAATATTATATATAAACATTTCATTTTATTTACTATTGATGAAATTTAGTAAGAAATGGTTGGAATTCAAATCTGTGTTCCAAACAAGATGGTAACAATCAAAAACAAGCTGTAAGATATAAATTGCAGTAGAACCTGATATTAAAGGCCGGTATGCCCCGTTGCTTTTAATTGTCGTCGCTCTGGTGCGCACAGTTCAGAGGAGAGCTTGCTTCTCGTTCAAATTCCAATTTCCCCACTGAATGCCATCTTTAATGGAGCCGTCGTTTATTAAATTTTCCCAGCTTTGTTGATCCTAATCGTATTTTTTGCAAGTGAAAACCTTTTTGAAGCTAAATTTGATGCGTTTAAGAAATCTTATGTCGCTGTATGTTAAATAAAAACAAGCTTTCTTGTTAAATTTGATCAGTTAAGTTAATATGAGTTGATGGAAATTTTAAATATATTATCATGCATATACTAAAGTTTAAAAAAGTAGTGTATATATAGAGAGTGAATCTTTGAACAAATATTCTTGAAGCCAAGAAATACTAATTGTCTTGTTTTTTTTTTAAAATAATTCCTGCAAACGACGTCTTAGATCGTCTTACAAGATCGTGCCCCTGCGTCTCGCACTAGAGGATGACTACCGAGAGGGTTTATTATGTAAAAACTCTAAGAATCTTTTCTCAGCCCAGGTGCAGGGTAACTGTATTAAGATTTCCCCTGTCATATTAAAATAACGGCATCTTTATTGTTAAGGTTCCAAAAGGTAAGTTCAAAAGTTAGTAGTCAGTTGACTTCACTAAAACCGTGAGAATAAATCGACACTTCAAAACGAACACGTGTCGGCTGAGGAGCTAATTGGCTTAAAGTCGGTCACTGGAAACTTCACGCGTCAACCGTCATTGGTTTAGTTAAGAGTTATAGGGTCACTATTGTCCCTTTATCCTTCAGTAAATTAACGTAATGTGGGTTTAAACTTTACAACACATAGGACAGCTGGGTAGTAAACGAAATAGAATCATGAATGAATGCATAGTAAACTATGAAAAACTTGCAGTAGAAAGCAGTTTACAAGCGAGTCGCAAGCTAGCGGACCGGAGATTACGAAGTTTTACACTTTCAAACTTCATCTAGTAACAAAGATTTATATTTTGTTGACATTAGTAGTATAGTATAACCTAGAATAACCCTTGCCAGAGCTGCAACCGGGATTTCTCATTACGTCACTTTTTAATATATGTAAACATATTAATGACATATTATTCGACAATATGGCTAAGCTTTTACAACTCTGGTCTGGAGTAACTGTTGCCAAAGACATCGTCGTTAATGTTAGTTAATTCGTAAGATAATTTACACATGATATGAATTTTATATACACTACTTTATGTGTACTGTGTAATGTGTAAGATCTACCTATACTCTTCAAACGTAACTCAGGATCTGTAATTAGACGTAGCAGTAACACCTGGCGCCATTTCCTTCCCAGATTATCTTCTAATATGAATATAACTGTACCAGTAGAATCAGGTATGCAGAAGGGAATTATCCTGTATCACGTGTCGCACTAATTGCATTTAGTACATTGTGTACGTGACAGTACGTACACTAATGTATAAAAGCGTTACATAGCAAAGATCATACGTTCGTATTTTACATTTGAATGCTTCAAATTTCAACACTAGTTTCAGTCAAAGCGCCAATAGCGTAATGATTACGGGTACTACTGATCTAGCGGTCGTTGTTTTGAATCCCACCATTTGATTATCGTCGTGAACCATATCCTAGCACAGGCTTTTTCAAGCTTACCAGGAATGGTAACAAGATATATGAGTAAATTAAAAAAAATCTACTGATATTAAAAAAAGAAAAAGTTAAGAATGGAAATCGGCTGAGTTTGTAGTACTTATATAAGTAAGTCAGTAATATAATGTCAAGAGCTTTAGGACATATTTCCTAAAGCTCTTCATATTAACGTTACGTCTCCACCTCTACGACCTTCTACGCTCTCTACGAAGTCTACGAAAAAAATTAAAAACATTCTTAAGCTTGCTACACACCTCCGGTGTTACATGAATTGGAACTATACAGTTTAATTGTTAATGTGATTGAAATTGTTCTAAATTATTTAATTTCTCGTATAATAATAATGATAATAATAATAATACTCATTTAATCCATCCAACATAAACAAAGATTGCATACAATTAAAACAGGGCGAGAGGAAAGGAAAATAATAGAAAGACAAAAATTATACGGAATATAGGCAAACAAACAGAAAGTGGATACACATGTAAGCAATAAAAATGAAAAGAAATAAATAAACAAGAAAGTGTATTAAACAAGATATTGTTTTTGAATGTCAATCTTCGTAATTTTACTAGATTATTTATGTATTGGAAATGTTTGTTATGAACTAAATTAAATGTATAAGTCATTACGACTGAGGACGTAACTTTTTTTTGTAAGGAAATTACCATCGTCCCGGTGTCAGAAGGAAAGTTTCTTGGTAAGTTGCCAGAATAAAATAGTATGTGCCAATGAGATGACAATGACTAGTACAAAAAATTATTTTCTTTCGAAATTACGTTTCGATTTTTAATCTGCAGTGCTGAATTAAATAATTCAATTTAATGAATACAGGTGAGTCGTTTGACAAAATGAACAATGATTGGAATTTAATCTCGGCTATACAGAGTGTAACAATAAACGTGTGCTCGGTAGTTAACTATTAATTGGACCATTAAACATCCTGTTGACCTATTTTCGTTATATGTCGAGATATTAAAAGTGTTTTTATAAAAGATTTTATTTTTTAAATGCAGCCGCTGTCTAAATAATTAAGTCTCAAGATAACAAGAACAAATGCGGTGCAGTTCTGCTTTGTGTATAACAAAATACTTTGAGCATTGTATTGTGAAGCGTAAAAACTTCTATATTATTACGTATAATATTTTTCCTCGCTTATAAAAAAGCGACATCTTTTTTAAAAATGTGAAATAAAATACTTTTATTACAATTTTTTTTATGCTTATTCAAATGTAATGGAGTTAAATTAAGAGGATTACACATGTGTATTGCAAATGAATTAATATCCGTCGACGGCAGTAACTGTTAATTCCATGATTTGATATCGTATCGACCCACTTCGAGCGACGTCCGCTGAGCACTTGATTAAAATTCATTACCTCAAAGCTTTGAATTGTGGACCGTAATAAATGTAGCAGAATATATGAATACGAATACATCGCTACGTCTCTCACGTTTTCTAACTTATAAATACCTAACAAATATTATTAGCGGAGAAGAAAATCTTCTGGGAAAATTAACGTTCATTCACTTTGACATATACACGTGTCGCTTCTGCTAAACTGAAACAGTTTGGGACAAGAAAAAATTAAATCCTATTGAGGCATCTTTTAAATAAGTCTTTAATAATTTTCATCAAATGTACAGTAAAATATTAATGTTGTTAGATTCATATTTGTTTTGTATTAATCCAATAAAAAGGTTTAAAAAAAACTATGTCATAATTGACTTTAGAATAAAAGAGGAAACATTTTTCATAGAGTCTTGTCCCATTTGCAGCGGTCATATTGTTCCTTTGGCAGTGTACGAGTGTTTCCGTGCGGCCGTGTTCACTTGTGAAACAGATGCAGGTAAAGGACACATCGGGTCCGGTGCGATCCATCCGGCATGGGTAGCATTTCCCTGCCACCCTACCCATGTTCCCATTCCGCTCTACGGCTGGCCGGGTCGGAGGGGTGCGGGGCGGGCGCCCAGTGTTGCCAATTACAATCCCACGCGTTACACTTGGGGTAAAGGTCGTAATGACGTCGATACGCTTTTGTTTATTAGGGTTTACCTCAAATGACGTTCCTAAAAACTGATGTTTTAATTGTTGTATCCGGTTACAAATTGAAGTATGAATAGCAATCGAATGCGTTTGAGTTTTTTTTGATATTGTGCTTGATTGTAGACAACTTTAAATGATATGACATTTTGTAAATAACTTAGCTATGATTGCAAAAAACAACGATTATTGTAGATTAATGAGAAATTATCTTATTCTTAAAGGAATAACAAAAAAATATATTTGCTAACTATAATATTTTTCAACATAGTAGGTAGTAGTACCGTAGATTTATCTTTCGCAACTCAATTCGACGAGCGTCTGTCAATAGGGCAAATACTTTCAATATAACTTGTCTAGATTTCGTCGAAAGCTAAAAGCACAAGTGTCAATGTAACGTGCGTTCTGTTTGTGTTCTGTCGTCACCTCTCCGCGACACGTAGCGAGATCCAAATTGAAATAAAACTATGTGTATCCAGGAGGTAGGTTTATTTATAGTAAAATTTCTCTTTAATAATAAAATCAATGAAATAATCTTTTATAATACGTAAATCGTTTTATCACAAATTCATATA
>JAODUI010000012.1:1381109-1403431 GCA_027563995.1 Papilio gigon | reverse complement strand
CTCCGCGACACGTAGCGAGATCCAAATCGAAATAAAGCTATGTGTATCCAGGAGGTAGGTTTATTTATAGTCGAAGCAGGGGTATTGCGTGTGCGAGGGTGGCAACACCCGGCGCAGGGCGGGCGCGGCCGGGCGCCGAGCGGCGGGCTCAGTCCGCGTCGAGCGGTCGAGCGGCGCGGTGTGTGACCGCGTTGTGTGTCGTCTGTCGGCTCCAGGTACGCTCGCTCGTAACTCGCGCCACCCTGTTGCGCACTGCACAACAATGTTTATGTTCAAATGCTTCACTTCTCTATGACACGTTTCAGCTTCGTTCACGCCTTTGTGTTCGCTGCGGCCTAACGACTCACTATTAGCGACGATATTATTTTTCTGGCTTACTATCTGTCTTCTTATGTAGATATATCGGCCTGTATTTTTATAGTATTTATAATTTTCCGCCAAACTGTTGTACAATTTTATATTCAATTATTTATAACTTTATCAATATCGATTAAAGATATGTGCTTGATGACTGAACTAAAAATTTTTAACGTTTCTTATAACTTCTGATGTTGGAAAGAAATCGTTAAATCGTTCATGGAATTCTTTCATTTTTAAATATATTTTTATTAATTGCTCAGAATATTCTTGAAATGTCCTAGCAAACACAACGTATATTTGGGTCAATTGTAGGTTATTCGATAAATTGTAACAGAAAATAATTCATATACGATATTAAGGTGCTATTTGTATTCATTATTACACGTTTGCGTCATTATTCTACGCAATAAAGAACTTTATGGCTCCCAGTCTATCAATCTAGATTTAGTTAAAGAAATTCACAATTACTTTGTCGTGACAAAGTTCTCATAAATACAATACATAATTATATATTATTATAAATAATTTCACTTTATATCAAACTAACTTTTGCCCTCGATCGTCCGTAAAGTTAAAAAAATAGCAACTCTGCAATATTTCATATTGTAATCTATCTCTGTGTCAATTTTCAACGAGTTTTGTTAATCGGTTTCACAGTTTATAAAATCGATCTAAATACGCAATGGAAAAAAAAATCTTTATTAAAAAAAACCCTTAATTTTTTTTTAGACTTTCCTGCAATATTTAACACTTTAAGTATTTTTTTATTAAATATATTCACATTAATAAACTATCTGGCAGCTTCTCCAAACGTATGCTTTCGGTAGAAAAATAAAGAAAGTTAAAAACAAAGGGAAAATTTATGCATTTATTCATGTTAGGCGCGAGTGGATATTCAGTTCAATTTGGGTGGTGGTAACGTTACGGGTAGGACGTAGAGGGGATTAAAATGACGTACAATGGACGAGGGGCAGGCTATTTGTATAACACCATGATCTTGTGGTCGTTGATGGTTGTTTCTAACATTAAGTAGTTATTTATTTCTCTCATATTTACAATACAGCACACATGTACCTCCGGCTCCTAGACTTTAGTTTGTGGGAGCCGTGAACATTGTTAATAATATTTTCAATTCAATTGGTTGGTCTTGTTTAATTTCTTTCGATTGAAGTTGTCTGGTTTCAAAGTTAACGAGACATCTTTATTATTTGAAACAGTGAATAATTCCATCTTAAATATTTTTTTTTGGAGAAGTTTGTTATTTCAGTTCTTGTGAATAATTACTGAATTGAACAATGTGAAAATTTTATTAATTCATCTACGTATTTATATACGTAAAGTTGTAGCTTAAAATGTTATATTAATTAAATAATAAGGTGATAATGTAGCTTTCTAATAGCAAAAAAAGTTATTGAGATCGTTCTGTAGTTTTTGTGTTTATTCGTTACGTACAAAATTAAAATTTTTCGTTTTTACAATTTTAGCATTAAATAAAATTTTGATACCTAACGTTATTAAGTATTAAAAAAGAGATATTAAAATAAGGAATACGTTGTCTTTGGTATTTCAAAGGGCTTTTTAATATAACGTGGCATGTTTGAGAATGAAGCCTCTTTGGAAATTGAGAGCGGCCCGACACCTCGTTACCGCCAACATTTCCTATTTACTCTGTCGCCGCGTCGTTTGACAACTGTCAATTAAACGCGCGAAACGTAAACTTGTTTTATTTTCCATTAATATGTTAAACATAGAGCTATGTAGATGTGGCGTGTCACGTCGAAGTATCAACTTGCATATTCAATTTATTTCTTGGAACAAGGCTTTTGTTATTTTTAAGGTAAAATAAACGAGACCACCTTCATAGTTATTTAATACATATTTTTCGTTTACAATGGCTATTGCTTTGTTAGTTTCGATCATATTTCATCTAAAATATATCGAAAATAACACTATATTCCTTACAAAAGATCTCAGTAATGAGCTTCACAGATCGTGTATTTTTTTCTGACTAATTCAGTCCTATGTATTATAAAATACATTGTATAGATAATTTGAATCTAGGCATACCTTCTTTAACAGGAAAAAGCGATACTAATGGACATTTTATTTATACGTTTACAATACAAAGAATCATGAATGATTCGACTATTGGATCTTTTGTATTGTGATAAATAAATAACAAAACCTTTTAGGATACAAAAGACAATATAATTGTTGATTTCAGTGCTATAATTGAGTTAGCAACACTAATCTAATTAACATGAAAGGTAAGAACCTTTCGGAATTGGTTTCGTAAGAATTCACTAAAGTGATTTAACTTGACATTGTCACAAACACAACTTGCGTGGAGTGTTTCATACAAGTTTGACATCTACTCGAGAGTCTATTTACGAAATTTTATTAATGTGCGTGACTTAAATTTACCTCAGTTAAGGACGTCGTGAGGCCTCTTATGCCTCACTTTTACGCCCCGAATTAGGTATCGACACGTTACATACGAGGTAATCGAATAGTAATTATTTAAGAGGACTGAGATGTCGTTGTACTTTGGAGATACACGGCACTTGTTTGCAATGAGTTGTTTAACTTTCGTCGTTTTACATTTTGTTAGAAATATTTGTCTCATCTTTTTTTTTTGTCAAAGATAAGACATGACAGTAAAATTTTATTCAAATTTTGAAAAATTTCAAACAGAGAACAAGTTTCAAGTTTTATAGGTCAAATGTTTTACAGTCTGTAAAAGTTTTAAAAAGCTGTTAGAGAAGTTTTATTCGTTGTCATCGTTTTATGTTTACAATTTTAAAAGTGCTTTGAGCACTTTATTTGTTTCCGGGTGACTGACTCTGTGGCTTAATGTTGACTGCTCGGAATATTCAAGATCAATTAATGCCTTTTCAACAGTCTGAAAAGCTTTTAAGTATTTAACTTTATATTTACAATTTGTTAACAAATTTAAACAAACATGGCAATTTAATTATTATTTTTTTTTTGTTACAGATTTTCAAGAGACATTACAAATCTTCGTGGATATCAGAAGGTATCGTTTTTACTTAATAATGAATATACAAACAAGCTTTTAAATTTTAAAGCTTTCACGATCGTATCGCTAGAGAGAAATTTAAGTAGCTTAAATTCTCTGTATGAATGTAAATCCGTAAAGCGAAAACTTTGTACAACTTTTTAAGGCACGCGCAAACTGACGACCATAATATTTGACACAGTTAAACTTGCAGTAGAAATGCATCGAAACTTTTTTTTAAATACTTTGATTATAGAGCTTTAACATTAGACAAATGGAGCCTAACAACGTTCAAACTTAAAGCAAACATGGCCGACCACAAGTTTCGAATAAACGATCAAACAAATGTCTCCGGACGATGCCGGTCCATTGGACTGTGAGCAAAAACTAATTAAAGTAACGACTAATCCGGGGCTTCCGCAAGAGCTTCTAAATTGAAGTGCTCAATTGGCGTTTGCTTTGAAAATTCAATTTAATTGTATTAAACTCCTTTCATCCTTTCATTAACTAATATCCAACCTCAAATATAACTACCTTTCAATTAACACTACTAGCTTTTGCCGGAGACAACGTCCGAGTGGGAAAAAATCTATAAGCTATTTTAGACAGTAATCTACCTCCATTATTCCACCGAGTGTTCTAAAATATAGTTATTAAAAGTTCTTATTACTGAATAATTAGATTATTTTAGAGTGGGAAATGTTGTCTGATTGTGAATATGACGAACAAAGCGAGGTAATTAATGTTAGGAACTTTGTGAAGCGTACTCGAGCGTTCTGTTATTATTCTATTGTAATTACTTGTGATATACAATTGTGTGCGCCATCGCAGCGTTGCGGAATTTTTTGGAAGTATAGACAAATTTTACGTTTTTTAATTTCAATTAAGAATTAGTTAAATTGTAACGAACATTATGAACGTTGTCTCAAAGTCTCGTATTCTTTTCAACTTAAGATTGTCTTTGGAACACCAAAAAATTGATTTAAACTGTCATTTTGATGTTTAAAGTGTTGAAAACTATAACTGGTTTGTAAAGTTTGCGTTACAAAAGTAACGAATTCTATTGTTTCAGATTTAAAATAAAATCACTGCTACAGAAGTTTCTGTGAATGTCTTAAGAGGTAAGTAAGTTAACATTTTTAGTATCAAAATTTAATCGAGAAATTTCTCCATACAATTTAAATAGCTTGTCATTACATGCAATAGTTCTATGTTACTTAGTATGCTATACTGCGCAGTGTATTTTAAATTCAGAGTGGAATTGGACGTTAAAAATTGTGATAAGAATAAAGTTATAACAAATGATCAGTGTATAGTATAATACACTGTGCAAGAAGCAATCTGGAATCGATCTCTAGGATTAGGAGGGAGGTCTGCGAAGCTTTGTACGTTGCTCTGAGATTTGCCAGTGTTCGCAGTCTCAAGACATTTCTATAACATTATTAGTATCATGTTGTTGCGCTTGTGGTTACAATGTTGAACTATACGACCTAACTTGAATGACTGAATGACTACATTACATGAATAGATGAATGACAATCCTAATGGCAACCATGTTGTTTAATTTGTCATTTGTTTTGTAGATTTTTTTTGAGGAAAATGACGTAATTTTAAAAATAATCAGTTTGACGCAGCCCGAGATTAAGTGTAGAGTTTAGACTCTATCTTAGGATAGAGCGAGCTGCCGGCGTACTATGGACGCCTTCTGCTCTGTCAGGCAGAAGTGTCTGGAGGTCCATAGTGACTGGGACTAGGATTAAGTCTTACTTTTAATTAAGGATTAAGACTGAGTTAAGTCAAGTCAAAATGATAAAGTATGAATAGCTAAATCTGTGTGCTAAGTGTTTTACCGGGAATATTTTGGTGACAAGAAATGTGGGTTATAGAATAAAATGTGCAGTTTTCTCTTGTTTATTACAAATGTGTAACTTTATAAGGGCGAATATCTGACTATTAAGGGTTCCGTATTCTAACCACGTTTATTGGAAAACGCTCGGGCTCGCATTCTTGTATTTGTTATAGCATTCAGCCTAATGAAATGGACACCGTAATGTTACGTTTGTGTAAAATTGCCCATACTTTTTTATGTTAGTACCCTACTTGAAGTGCAAAATATAGCAGTAGTACACACTACGGGCACATAACAAATTGTTTACGCGCTTACAAAGGCCCATTTTCTTATGAAACAAGCGAAAGTGCTATACTTTAGCTCTAATAAGGAACAATGCTTAACTCATTTGTTTTTTTATTAACAAATATTGTTATTCTATTTCTTACATTTCTTTAGTTCTACTCGAATGTAATGTTGCCTTCCCAAAAAGCGTGGGTATCGCAGACGGATTAAATGGATACGGTTGTCTTATTGACTTTATTATAAAAACAGATGCGCTAGGGATGTGACGCTCTTGGATTCTTGACAAGTATAGTGACCGCGTTTGCAGATGGTTATATTGCGTCGTCTGTTCTAATGAACTAAAATTGATATAAAGTGTCGCGTTAGTACTAGCGGAAATTTACAATGGTACATTTAAATTGGTAAATTATTTATGCCTGTCAATACGCTACATTTTCAAAATTTGCATCATTCTCCATTTAAGTTGGTTAGTTTCGAATTTACAGTTCGTTGATTAAAAGATAAAAGAATTGATTGGAAAAGTTTGGTCGCAAATTACTTGCTAATGAATTAATAGTGACTGTCAATCTCTAGTAAAGTTTTAGGAAAGTCCTAAAGCCACTAAAATGTGTAGTAACACTAACAGTACAAACTTCTTAGTGGTCGTTAAAGTACATTTGTTGAGAAACGCTTGCGGCATTCCAATAATAATGGCGAGAGCTTAAAGCTTCAAGTGGTTTCAAACTTAGTCAATACTTGTCTAATTCTGTTCTTAATTCTACAAATATTTCACCTTAAAATGTGTTGAAAGGAAAAATATTTATTGATAGGTTTATTTTAAATAGTGCTTTATCATGTAAAAAAAGTGACACATTTCTCTTTTAAGAGTTAATTGCTAAGGAGTTAAGATGGATGGACGAATGTTTGTTAGTTGATAACTCTAAAACAGTTAAACTCGTCTAGATGAAATTTCATACACAGATAGACTAGGGTCTGGATTAGTAACTAGACTACTCACTTAGGTTTTAAATTCCACGCGGACTAAGTTACGGGCAATAACTAGTATGTCGACTTTTAGAGCATTAAAACAGAAGATAAACAACCAAGGAATGTTAAAAATGACAAAGTCATGTACATAATAGGTAATTACCGTTCATTTTCCGTGCCATTTTATTATCTTTAATTACAGACTAAGTCCGTACCTACCCAGGCACGTATTCAAGATTTCATTACAGGCTTTTAATTAATTCTTAGAGCGAAGCCTTTTTGACCTAATATTAATGATAAATTCCATCATCCAATCAGAGAATATTTTCAAGCGACCTTGGCACAGTTGAGATAGCTTTGTAAGTTTTTGGAAGTTGAGATGAATTTAATTTGATTGGTTTTTGATTTATTCAATTAGAAAATTGGTATTAATTGATCTGAAGGGAGTTTTAAAAGTTAAAATGTATTGGAATAATTATATGTAATGGCACGAAGTAGCTTTTGGTAGAATTGTTATATTTAATTAATAATTTAAAGTATTTTTTTTAGCAATAACAAAAGTTTTATTCTTTATTTAAACTTTAAAAGATGTAGATTTTACAAATGAAGTTGTAGTCGATCAGTAAACTTTACTAAACTCAAAGAGTCGTCTTCAAGTTTTTAATTATTAACATTTTAATCCAACGACGACACGAAATAAATTATTTGTATCCATACAAACGTTGTCATGTCGGTCGGACCAGTGGGCGAACCTCGCCGGCTGTCTGGACTGCTCATTAAATATTCATGTTCAGAACCTAGCTCTAGCTAACAGTATATATTTTGTATGAATATAAAATATTAATTGTGATCAAGTGAGCTGTAAATAAAGACATTGCAACAAGTTTTTGTCTTCGAAATCGATCTGTCAATCGTCTTTTTTCTTCCCACCTGTGACACATTACACGCAATTCATTTATGTAATCATAACAAGAATGTAATTATTTTAAAGTCTGACTTTAAAATAATTATATTCTTAATTTTAATGTTATTTATCGAACGATGTGACTTACATTAGGAATTTATCTCATCGTAAAAAAAATAATAACAAAATCTTGTCAGGTGACAGGATTACGGTACAGCTCCTGACCTGGCATAGGTCATTAAATTGTAAAAACGAAATTCCTATAGGCGGATAAACTGGGAATGACATAATAACCACCTTTACGACCGTGTATTTTAGCAGGGGATGGTCCGATGAAATATTTTACGTTAGCCCTCCACAGTCCCCGGCGCCGCGTCGCCCCCTGGCGGCAAGGGTGTTCAATTCTCGTAAATGTCGCCGTAAGCTCTCCTCTTCACCATGATTAAGAATTTACGAGACACCTTAGAGGATACTTGTGTCAAACAATAGTTTGGTTCAATTTTTTAAAACTATGCTTGCTTTCAAAATTATATTAATTGAAACATCAAATCGACCCATCATTTCATGTAGTATTAAAGAGTGTTAATGGAAAAATACAAACAATGAATAGCCTTAAATTAACTGTTATAATTCAATATATACTGTACTGTACTGCGGTAGTAGAACCTGACGGTTAGAATATACCCAACAAAATGTTGATCCTAGTGTAGTGATAGTGAAAGTAAATTGCGGAAGGAAAAGCACGGTTCCGAATAATGCTAGTATGTGGCATTTGGTAGACATGAAATATGGAAGACGTATCTATCTATGAGGAAATTTTTAGTATCTTTTTCATCCAAGCATCAAAGAAATGTACAATATTGTGAAGACGAACGTCTAGCGAACGTTGAACGTCGACATTCCTTTTATCCATCTTCCAAATAACGTGTTAAAAGTATCGTGTCACATTATATTATATTAATTAAAAATCTCGACATACCTCACGTGTACTTCCTGTTAGGTACCAACTAGTTTAAGACCCATTAGGCTCTTTATTTCAGTTTTTATAATAGTCCTTTAGTTCATTCACCTTGAAGACGAAGTCTACGTCGTCGTCGTGATGGATTTAATGGGAAATGGGTGGAAAAATTACTTGCACTTGTTTTTTTTACAAACGACTCACTTACACAGAACAACGGTATTCCGTTGTTTTCTTTTAACCAAACAAAAACGAGCATGATTTAATTTAGTAAGTTTATTTTGTCAAAAGGTGTATTATACGTCTACAGTAGGTCTACGACATTGAACTCTACGAAAGTGCTACGATAAGGAGTTATTTATGAGCAAACGAAAGCTCTGTCTTTTGTGATTTTCGTTTTCAACCAACGATAACTAAATTAATTAAAAATCATACATAGGTACATAATATTTAAATTTCTTTAGAGTTCGTGTGCGCTGATGTACTTAAAATTGAAATCGAAGAATACAATATTTTTTTATTTACAAAACTAGCTGTTACCTTCCTAAGATGACGGAAGATCGATCAGGAGGACGAAAACACGATGCGCCGAGCCTGTGTGAGTGGGACAAGGACAGAGATATGATGACTAGCTTCTTGCCTTTCATTTTAGTATTCCCAAAACTACGTACATTATAGCGTAGGTACTCAAATATGAAATAAAAAAAACACATAGAATATTGTAGACGTTCTTGATTTTCCAGACACATATCAGAATCAGTGAACACAATTTAATAATTAAACGAAAGATTAACAAAAAACTAGGAAGGTGTTAAATGAAATAAGTTAACGTACTCTCAAATGGTCAAAGAGAAAACATTGACGTTATTAGGTGTGACTGTTGTCGAGGTTAATTTTACACGAGCCTCCGGCCGCAGCCTCTCGCCGCCCTCCTACCGGACAACCTTTATTATTCATGAGAGTGCAGCTTCGTTAACAATTCAACTGTGATTCTTTCTATGTTTTCTAATTCGTACTGTCTGTGTGTGTCTGTCTCTTCCCACTAATTAATTTATTAATACATCCATAATTAAGTTCCCGCTATATTTTTTATATCTAGCGAGCTATCGCTCGGGATTACATCTGACCTGAATTGAAAAAAAACCTAATCAATTTCTTATATGTTCTTCCAGACTGTGTTCTACATCTCTGCCAAATTTCATTGTAATCCTTCGAGAACTTATAGAGATATTCAAACGCACATTAATCTAAACTTTTTCATGTACAATTTTAGTATGAATTAAAATGACAAACAGTTAAAAATCGTTATAAGAAAGGAACGTATCAGTAGTTCTTAGTAATAGTAAATCGCTTTTTTATTGTGGCCGTGCATGTTTATATCTCGGAACATTAAAAGCATTCAATCATAATTTCACGATAAAATCAAGTTAACACGCGACAAAATATAAAAAGATTTAAAAAATTGTGAGCATATTTCCATCGTGTTCGCTGCGATGGGCGTCAAATGGAATGGTTACAATCGATTGCTCGATTACCTTCGTGTTTAATGTAGCGGGATTATTATTAATATTTTTAAAGCAAGTTTAATGGTGATATCGGCAGCTTATACCTCTGACGTCACACCAGTGTACCACAAGACTGTATTCTGTTTTGTCAAAGAGAATAAAAGATGGGAAACTCATTATGTAGACGGAAGTTATTTTAACGTTACATATGAATTATTCGTAGTTTTTCGTGCTAATATTTTGTTTTACTTTGAAACATAACCCACACTGACCTTAAATGTTAACTGTACAGTTCTGAAATTATAAAAAAAATCATATTTTTAATATTGTAATAAAATCAGAAACGAATTATAAATGTTTCACTCTGTAATTTCGTTAACACTTAGTTACTTACAACACACATACTGAATGTTACGTTAAATTTAATATAACATTATTTCAGAGAGGTCTTATGTTTTAATCACATAACTTGGAATTGAGAAAATTGAGTAAGTTGATTTACGAGTGAAGATTGCCTCAAGTTCCCCCCCTTCCTACTACCCCCTCTCCCTACCAGCCTCCAATATTTACGGCGCGGTTGCTAGTCACGAGTTTATAAACGTGATAGTAGGCTTCAAAAGAAACAGTATAACCTTTTTATACACGAAACATATATTAGACTGTCTTTGAACGTATATATGTTACGTGTTTAATTTGTTGTTAGCAATATTAGAAAACGCCCTGAATGATTTGATAATTACGTACTATTTGAAATGGTTGCAAATCAAAATGGTAGACTGACAATTTGCCGCAAGGCATATGAGCGGTTATACCGAACCACAATAGAAGGTAATATATCATGTCTACAGTGATAAAACTGTTTGCAATATTAACTTAACAAACTACCAAATGTCGTGTTGGACTAAAATTTGAATCCTTACGACACAACATTCATAAGATGTTCATATTAAAAGAAAACAAATGACAATCGAGAAATATGATTTTACTAAAGTGTCTGTTGAATGCGACTTCACGCTCGTGAAATTAAAAAAGCTGACTTGCGTATCTACTCGGTATAAATTACTATCATTGTTATTCCAGACTGTAGACTGTCTTCGAATTTTTTTTCTAGATTCGTTCAGTTTCTTTTGTTTCGTGACAACAAGCATCCATCCTTCACAGAACAAGATGATAATTGATCATAATGACTTTTAAAGTTATAACTTTCTGTTTGTTTACGCCGACGCAGCATCGGGCAATCGGAAACTTTCCAGACCTCCCGCGAAACTTGTGAATTCCAGTATTTGTTGAGATGAACCGTATGCTTGTTTAATACCGACTTATTATTTAATTTCTGTTGTATTTTAGATAAAGAATAAAATATGAACAACGCTTAGTCAACAAGTTTTTTTTTACATAAAGCGTTATTCTTAAATATTTGGGATGACCCTTACCCCATGACTCCATCCTCGCAAAATGAAAAAGTTCTTTCAAACAACGCACTCCTATACCAAATTTCAGTAACATCCATTTAGCTGTTCCGATAATGAGCAATAACAAACTATACTTTTGCATTCATAATATGAGTAAAATAAACACGAGCAAACAGTAATATTAGCAATAAGCAATTATAAAATAAGCACAGCGTTTGAGGTCGTGCAAATATTATCAATTTTAATTGCTCCATTGGGAGGTAGAGTTGTGAGTTAATTGCTCTTCAGAGCGTTGATCGTGCGGCCAATAGTTTCAGACGAAAATGTACGTAACAATGTGTTTTGTTATTTATTTTATACTTCTGATGTTAATATGCCCAAATATCTACTAATTAAAATTTAATTATCGTTAACTTTCATTTGTTTCATTTGTAACATTTTAAAGTGACGCTCTAAACAAAATTGCGTTAAAAAACAAAGGTAGTTTTAAAAAGAAGAATGAATTCCTACTTTTTCTTAAGTATTATTCATGTATGTATGAGTATATTGTGTTGTGTGCAGATAGGCAAAGAGTTGGTGGTGGCGCGTGGCGCGGCGGCGGCGGGCGCATGGCGCTGCTGTACCGCGCGACGCAGCTCAAGGACCGCGCCGACACGCACGTCTTCACGTTCGTGGTGACGCGCTCGGCCACTCGCGAGCCCGACCGCGACGTCACCTCCAAGGACTTTTGCTGCTCGCACCAGCGGTGGGCCGTCGCCTTCAGTCGCACTGACGCTTCCTTAGGTAAACTATGACCCTTTTCCCGGACACATTAATTGAATGTCTTCCAACTCCCTAAATCCAGAAGGTCAGAACTGTGCACACTCTTCGTAATTGTGAAAGTTATTCATGCTTTAACATAAAGAAAAACTTTATAATGTTCCAATTGAATCACAAAGGGTAACTTGGGCTCCGAGCCCTTCGGTGGGAACATTTATGAGCGGACTACAAAGTCTAAACATCTCGAAAACACATACAGAGGCACGAAAGACATTTTAAATCAATGTTTTTATTACTCGTACTTTGAGAATTTGTAAACGAAATTCTGTTGCTTTGTAAGGATCAACGAGGATAAGAAAAACATGACGGAAATTCCTATATTACTTTAACAGGTGTGTACCTAGTATGGCGCGGCGCGTGCGAGGGCATGCGCGTCTACGTCGACTTCACATTCACTCTTCTGAGCCGCGACCACTTTACCGCCAATGAGGGCTTCTCCGGCAAGCAGGTGCGGTTCAACGCCGGGTGCGCTGCACAGGGCCGCGGCCGCTGCATCACGCTCGCCGAGCTCACCGCCAAGTTCGCGGATGCACGAGGCGAGTTCCAACTCGAACTCACCATGTCGAAGGTCCGGACTCTGTACTCCTGCGAGCTCCGGGCGCCTCGGCTCGACACTCCGCCCATAGCTTTCGCTGGCTTCGATTGGTCGGTTTCGGCGAGTGGCGGGAATAAGGAGCCACTTACGCTGCGGCTAGTGCGTCTATCCGGGGAGGGCCAGCGCTGTCGGGTTCGCTATGCCCTCGCGCTGGGAGAGGGTGAGCGGCGGCTGCATTCCGGACCACTCGAATGCGTGTGCGACCCAGAGGGACGAACGCCGCCCTGGAATCCGCGCCCTCCATCTCGTATTCTTCATAAGGGGGTGCGGCTGACGGTGGAGCGGGTGTGGGCACGCGCGTTGGCTGAGCTGGCGGTGCCGGCGGCCGGACGCGCGGCCACGTGCTATGACCGCGACAAGCAGGCATGGGCGCTGCGCTGCGACACCCACTCCGAGACCGTTCGCCTTCACATGCTGTACCGCGATGTGCACCACGTGCCTAGGAACCATCTTCGCTACGTGAGCTGGTCGGCATGGCTTGTGCGCGCATCCCCGGCGCCGGGCGAGGCTGATGCTGACGAGCTGCCGGGTGCGCCCTTCGAACACTACTATGCGCAAGAGAGTGCGGACGAGGGTCTCATGATGGAAACCGCGCTTCGGGTGGAGGATGTTTCCCGAGCCGGGTGTGCCTTTCTGCACGCGGGCGGTGAGCTCCGCGTTCGCCTCGAGTGGGGCGACACCTATCTACTCTTCCAGGCTACTTACCACGTCTACGACGACCTTTGTCGTTTACACGCTCATCAAATGAGGTCGGTCTAGACATATTACTGCAATCACAAATTGCATTTTCGTAGTTTTATCTGTAGTGTCGAATATTACGTTAATTATAACATACAAATGTTTGAAGTAAAATTTGTTTGCAGACGTGAAATAACGGCGCTGCAAGCGGAGAACTATTCGCTGGAGCGGCAGCTCTTCAGCTACCAGAAGAGCCTGGCGTATGCGCAGGCGCAGGCGGGCGAGCCGGCGGGCGCAGAGGGCACGGGCCGGCGCTCGCCCGCCGAGCGCTCCCTGTCCACCGACACGGAGTACGCATGAGGCGCGCCTGCCCGCCGCCGCGCCCCGCGCCGCGCCGGCTGTCTTCTCATGTGTTCTCCATTCCTCTATCTTCTCGACTGACTCTGACGTTTTTGAGCGATTTATCTATTTTTCTAAAAGTTTTACGGCGAGCCGCCCTCGCGTGAGGCTCGCCCGCACGCTTGCCGCCGCCGGCCGCCGGCCGCACTCTCGCCGCTCGACTCTATCGATAGCCGATTGTTATATTCGACTACTTTTCTATTTATCTGTACATAAAATATATTTAGATATTATATATTATGTATATTTCTAACTTGAAACTCGAATTCATATACTGCGAACAGTCGATTTACGATTAAATATCTAAAAAAGTGTAAGATCTTTTATTCCTTTGTGTATAGCTTTGAAACATATTTATATTCCGCTAGTTTTAAGCATTTTATTATAAAAGCCTATCGGTAAAAGGGATTTGTAATTAATATTATAGATAAAAGTAGTAAAATAGTAAAAATGTATATTTTCTACAACCTTCTTTACACTTTACGCGAATTATTTTAAATCTATATTTAATTCTTATTTATTCTAGATTTTAAATGTTCACAATCAATGCTTGTAGACGGCAATATACAAACGATAATAAAAATAGGATATATCAAACACAACAGTTTTCTTAATTAAATAACATTTACAAACATTCATTAAACATGTCCTTTGATACCAAATTTATATTAAGAATTGAATACCAATATAAATCTTGTCGGGTGTGTATCACGCTTGTGGTATATACAATAGTTGCCACATTTCGCTAACAGAAGCTTATTTCGGTCACAAAGATCGGAAGACCGATTTATCAAATAGTTACCTCGGTCTCGGCGTATGTCACAACTAATATCTAGAACCTATACAAATATCGACCACTGCTCCGAATTACAACCACGTTGATTGTTACACATCGCTTATGCAGAACACGAGGACAACTGTATCTCGTAACACTTGCATTAAGATGTTTCCTATCTATATATAATCCTAGTAATAATATAATCCAGAAAATTTGATGTAGGTTTGGATGAAAATTGTCACAGAGGTGGACTCTCCTGTAATAAGTGTTCTTTAGAAAGGGGCAAACTAACGGCATTATTACTTGGTCATCGTTCTATGAGAGGCATTAATATTATGACGATTCGTTAAGCTTTTTAAAAAGTTACTCGACTAAGGTAAAGTCGCAAACGATACACAGGGAAGACTAGAAGAGTATTACTCTCAACGTTCTTTGTTCTCTACTTCCTTACCACCAAAGTTAACTTAGTATTTCATATCTTACTTCAAAGAAAGCTAAACTTTAACCTACATAAGGCTAAACTTTCAACTTCAAGATACTTTAAAACTATTATCACTTAATACGGGCTACTATATTGATAATAAAATTATGTCTACTATATTGAGACTCCGCGTGCTTTCCGCGTTGGGAAAGGTCTATGTCCAGCAGAAAATGACTGCTGCTGATGATAATGATGTGTTGAAATTAGATTATACTTGAAACGAAACATTATTACAATATACCATACCTTTACTTTTAAGTGAACAGTCGAATTGTACAGTTAAAACTTGTAAATACTGATAACTGTACAATTTGACCGACAATAATTTTTTTGTCTACACACGTAACATTACACACCTTCATTTTTAACTGAACTTTTATTTTAACATATTGTAAGATGGGTAATAAGAGCATAGATAGTAAATTTTCTCTTCACTTAACCTTTATATACTATAATAAGAATAAACAGAACAGAGTAGAAGTGAATACGTTGTTCGTAACAAAAGGCGTGTAATTCAATCGACTAACGAGCCGCGGCCGAGTGGGCGCCGCGCCGAGTATCCCAGCACAACTAGTTACGCTGTCGCCTCTTCAACCTACCTTTAATGAGTTCCGATTCTTTGAGTGATCTCAATGAAAGCCTCCTTCGTTACACAATTTACTTTTTAATATATTCACGTTATATACGCCATAAACTTGCGGAAAGCATTACCGAAGATCTATGTCCAGCGGTGGGCAGACAAATGCTCATGATTGCCATTATCTTAGATACGAAAACTCATCAATAACTGAAGTTTTCTAATACATCCATAAAGAGAGAGGTAAAATTATTTCTCATGCCAGTCTTTGAAAGCAAAGTAATAAATTTATTTCGTGTTTCAAAGGCCAATATTCTTTTTGTTCGTTGCGTCTGAGCTGGGTGTGCTTGAAATGTTTCACCTTTTAATATTTCATAAAACAAACTTAAACAGGACTCGGTAGTGTTTGTTGTCGCAACTACGAAAACAGTCGTCACAGCCATTAGCACCATTAGCATGCATTAATCAGTACTCTAAAAACTACACCTATCAATTATTATACTAGAATTCAATGGAAAAGAGAAATTGTATTTACACATGTCACAAGTCAGAAGTGGCAATGGGCCGGTCACTTATGTCGGGCCAGCGACGCCAGGTGGGGTAGGAAATTGCTTGAGTGGAGGCTACGGTTGGGGACCAGGAGAGTGGGTCGTCCTCTCGCCAGGTGGACCGACGATTTGTGCGGACGGCAGGAAGTCGTTGGATGGAGGCGGAGGACCACTTACTGTGGAAGGCATTGGGAAAGGCCTATGTCCAACAGTGGGCTGACAGGGGCTGATGATGATGACGATGTCACAAGTTCCAGAGTTTAAATTATTCATGCAAACATGTCTGTTATACCAGCTTTATAAAGGTTGAATTATTATAATTTGCTATTTCAATTTAATTTAACTAAACAGTTTTTCACGTGTATGAATAAATAACATATAAAACATGATGACTTTCCATAGTATTCAGAAGATCTTACCTTATTCTAAAATATAAAAATAATACATGAAACTTGGTCGAGGATGGTCGCTAACAATATTGTCATTTACAAGAACCTTCTCCCACTTCTTTTATTTATCCTTTCACGTCCGATCTATCTGTTAATAATCTATTCTAGATCGAAAGTAGATTATTAAAATGCTTGAACTGAAGTTTATAACGCAATTACTCTATAATTGCGGTCTGTCGACCAATTTACTTTATTAACGTATAATATTTATAATTAAAATCGACGTTAATTGACTCATTAAAGTGTCGAGAAAATTATTGATATTTCATGTTAATATTGTTATTAAATTATGCCACCGAATTGTGGCTTTCGTTTTGACATTTTGATTTAATTTATTGCCTTCCTCTGTTTAACACAACGGGACACAAAGTGTGTAGTCATAATTACTTAAATAATATTCATTAATGTATATAGAAAGTATGACAAAGTTACATTATTCCAGTCAAAAAAAAAGTAACAAATTATCTTTAGTCGGTTCCAAAAAAAATAACATATTATAGTTTCAGAGTAACACGGGTGTAATGCGAAACAGAAATCGCTTTCCTTATTTACCGCCTTCGTTTTACATTCTGAACTTAATTAAGCCGGCGTACAGTCAAAATAAACAGAATTTTGTAATTGACTGTACAACTACATTACACGCCTGTCCCTCGGGATATCCTGATGTGATTGTTTGCGATTAAACGAACCAGTTTGTATGAAATGAATTTACCGTAATAATATACGAAATGCTATGTGAACAGACTTACTTGTAGTTTTTTTTACTAAAAAACTAGTAGATATTTGTTAATTTACTAATATTTTTTTGTAATAAACTTAAATAAAATTGCTAGAATATGGCCCAGGGAAGGGTGAATAAATGTAATAAATCGGCTTACGTAACACTTGAACGGGACCATAGCAGTAGGAGATTTGCAATTGTGTCTGTCGTTAACACAAATCCATTTATTGGTAAATGATCTCTATTCGTTTGAATTTTTTGCGCCATTGAGATTAATTTAACGGGACATCGGAACGACGGTAAAACATTGCATGCAGACTCGTCGGTCGCGAACAAAAGCTTTTGTAAAATGATGTCGTTGGAAAAATTTAAATTCGTATAATGTAGAATATTGTTATTGTAATAAGTTATGCAATACTGGTTTGTTTTGAAGTTAAAATTTTAAAGTAAAAAATATGTCATTGTTTTTTTTTTATTTCGTTCAATTTAGATTGTCTTTGAATTCCACATTATCATGTTAGAATTTCTCTGTCCCCTAAATTGTTGATGTTAAAGATTCAAAAATAAATAAGGAAGTCCTTGAATGTCAAAGGTGGAGGGCCGCATGCTAAAGACCCATGTCCAACAGTGGGCAGACAAGGGCTGACGATGATGATGTCATAAAAAAAATGTTAAAAACGTACTAAAACATTATAACACTATTAAGATAATGTTAATAGCATTGTGGCTGTGCTTTCTGAGTTAAGCGCAATGTAAATGATAACAAAGGCAGCGTATGACATTGTTAATTAGGGACTGCCTGTGCCGCATACATTAGTCGGAGCCGGAGATCTCTCAAAGAGGATTTAATGTGCTACTTTCTCACGACGACAGCAATGAGGCAGAACAGTATAGAGTAGCTATTGTTATATCACGGGTAAAACTCTCTGTTGGTGTTTCAGATAGCAGTATTGTTTTCTTTTACTGGTCTACGTCTTTGCTTTCCTCGTAGGAAACTCTCAGGACGAAACCCCTGAGCGTTACGCGAAGCACTGCGACGAGACGTGACAGATTGTGTAAACTGAACTGCTTGTATATTGTTATTTGATTGAAAATTACTCAAACATTATTATGCAGCCAGATTAAGCCGGGTTTGTACTGTTACATGTTTTTTTTTTTTAAATCGGTACATTTCATCATGGTATTGAGGATTTAGATAAAATGTGAATTAAAAAAAATAATTAACCATTTTTTTTCAATCGATACATATTAAAATGAATATATTTAGATATTAAGTTTTTATGTATTTAAAACGTAAATGGAGTGACCAAAATGACATAGAAATTCAAAAATCTTTTACAAATATTGTAAAAAAAAGACAACTAAGAAAACGGTTGTTCGCCCGCTCGCACACTTCTGCAAAATCTTAAATGTTAGAGAAAATAACTTAAAAGATATTTTATCAATTCAAATTTTTCATGAAATGATATTTCTAGACAATTCTTCAGAGGGAAATGCTCTACTTAAAAATTCAATGAATTCCACTGACATCAGAGAGAAGTATTTGGACAACGAAAATAGATTTTTATCATAGCGCAGATTTATTCCGAGATGCTTTCTATAAGAAAGGCTAAAGGTTTATTTTAAAACCGTTTCATCTATCTACGATGTTATTTATACTCAACTTCATATGAATTTTAGGATCAAGACATATTTACTAAGCTATAATTAAGTTAGAGTAAAAGCTTGTTTTGAAACTCCAATAGGTTCTGGATACGGACTACCGATCTAGCGGTCGTGGGTTAGAACCCCTCTATTCGACTATTGTCCTGAACTTTATCCTAACACAAGCTTTATCAAGCTTATCAGGAATGGTTACAAGAAATATTAGTGAATTAACAAAAATCTACTAATATTTTACAAAGAAAATAAAAAAATGAAAGGTTTACATTGCTCTGAATATAGTTAAGTTACATAGGCTTTTTATAAAATATCATCGATTTTTATTACATTTGACTCCTAGTTCATTTCCTTTAAAAATTTCGTAAACTAGTCTATGGTTATTCATCGAAATGGTGGTCTAAGATGTGTTGCAGGTTTATAATTTAAAAACGACGGATGTATTAAAATAAAAAAATAAAACCTCATTCATCATCAACCTCACCTTTTCCTTATGGACGGTCGACACAGTATGTACTCTTCCATACATATCTTTCAGCCGTCGTATCTGAGCTCAAAAAAAACAAGTGACTGTAATGTCTGTTTTCGGGATGTCTAAACCTAAACCTAACCTAACAATAATCTAACAAAGGGAACCAAATAATATGAGATTAGTTCGAGAGGATGGCGAGTGATGTTGACAGTGGGGATAAGCGAAACCATTATCCGTTTCTAATTACGTAAACATTGAGACGGCGCGTCTATTGGCGGTTTAATTAGAGCGGGTATCTGCACCGGAGACGATAATAAAGTTATTTCCTAGTCTGTTTATTAAATAAGGTGACTTAATGACATAATATTATTCAAGATTGCTGTTGCCAATTTTTGGAATGAACGTAAATTAATTTTACCATTCTAATCGGTAATCCTACATGCACAGGATGTGGTTTAAATTTAAAAAAAAAACATTAGAAAGATAAATAATAATTAAAACAAATTGACGTTTCTATGAAGTAATTTTATATGTTATCTATTTTGTAATAGTTATTTTACAAATTTATAAAACGGGAATTTCCATATCTTTTATCTTGAACGTTTTAATAAAATCCCTCGGGTGGATGCAACTCTCACTAGCACTTTCATAAAATCCTCTTTCATCTTAAAGCCCGTGTAAAATATTGCATACGTGATGCAGAACAGGGTCATATTGTCCTACAAGTTCATGCATTTAATGCTCCGATAGACGGGCTCTAGAATACTTTGATTTGAAAGAAAATACCGAGATTTATGAATGTTATAATATATGTATCAATATATAATATATATCAATAGACTATTTTTTTATTTACTTTTTAGCTTACCTTTCCTCTTATATAACGATTTATTACAGTAATTGTCACATACCCTGGCGGCGGAACTTCGAACAAAATCACGACACAACAATGTTCGGTGTAGCGGGGCGTATAGGGACGCCGGGCGGGGCACAGTGTAGCGCGGAAGACCATGATCCGCCAGGATATTTCACAAGACTTCTTCTATGTTTATTAAGTGGCAAAAGTATTAAATCTTTTGTAGCAAATTTGAGATCAGTTGAAGTATCAAATGTGCACACATTCCTGTTAGTCCTGCCTCACTTGTGTAAAATCATGTCTCTTTTCTTATTCTTTAAAAAAAACGAATCGATAGTATATATTAGGGTTACAGCAGTGGTATTTCACGGTTGCGTTAATCACTTGTTAACCGAGTAATACGGTCAAATACGTTGTACGATATAAATCAATGTCCAATGTAAATGTGCGCTTAGCTCGGACCCCATTAGCCGCAAGTAGCTGATCGCATGATGTATTACAAGCAGCCGATACAATGACTATTAGTTAAACCCAATGATTAATTGTATACGTCTAAACCCCTAGATACAGCTTGTAGGTGATTGCAAATTTAAAGGCGGCATCAATCAAACTACAACAGAAGTAACAATAACAATGAAGACAGGGGACAGCATAGAAAAGAAAACAGAGGAGTATGTTAAAGAATTTGTTAAATAAAGCCGGTTACACACCTTCAGTTTTACTTGAACAATTTAGTTAGGATGATGGTGCTGATGACCTCCGTGACGTGTCCGACATTGGCGAACCTTGCTGTCTCCGGGAGTCAGATCTGAGGTGACTTGGTAATCCGAAATTAGTTAACGTACTTGTGCTGGCAACCTAACATTTTAAAAATGGAACAATCCTTATTATGTTTTGCATATATTAATTCATAGCAATATAAATATTTTGTTTTTCATAACTCACGCTTTTCTTTTGTCTAAATAATCTTTTGTTACGAGAGATTTAATAGCTGACCTCATTAACGTCGCCGCTAAAACGGATACCAATTAAATTTAGAAGTTGCTATCTGTTTAAATATCGCCGTTTCATTGTTTAAACAAAAACACATTTAGAATGTTCGAAATTCAAAAACTTTGCGTTTTTTTTAGTTCAGGTGTTGTCTAACAAAAAGGATTGAGTCTTTGTAATTTCGTAAAAGTTTGATCTTAAGAAAAATTTAATTCATAAATAATAATCACGATACTGGCCATATTTAATATAAACTTTAAAATAATATTTTGCTCGAACTGAAGAATATTTCAATAGAATCATTGAGAACACGTGGAATATAATGTTGGACGAAGAAACTTTCTTCAACAAAGTATTTGTGAAGATTTTCTTAAATCAATTTAGGAAGTCCGTCCTCGTTAGATGGGATGCAAACCAATTCGGTCATACTTGTTACTCTCGCAAGGGACCGAATCGAGATAACTTGGTTCGTTATATGGAAAAGTTTTAGTAACATTTTGTCGATAAAGATACTTGTTTAGGATAATGTCCGTATTATAATGTGTTGTTCACTATCCTAAAACAAAAAATAGTTAAAAAAAAGACTTTTATGCATTTCAACATAATAATGTCTGAAAACTAAGAATTGTAGAGTTTACATACGTTAAAATAACACACGTGTATATCTTAAAGACAAGGACTCACTAATCTTTACTTTTGCTTAGTAAAGCCACAATATATTAAAGACAGTCAAAATCAAACCTATTAACACGTTCGATGCAAAACGAGGTCTAAATCATCCCTAATATGACTTCCCTGTGGCGCGGCAAGGAAAAACGTGTACTTCTCTGTGGTGCGAAGGGCATAACTTTGTTTGCGAAGTGTGGTCTAATGGACCGCGTGTCATACTAACGTCTGGTCACGGAGCGGAAAAGTACGCAAAAATTGATGCCGCAGCGAACGGGTTAATGTCTTTATTAAGACGTTAATTTCCTTTAAATGTTCCCTGTTTAAAGATATTTACCATTATATACCTTAGGTAGATTCCCTGATGTCATGTTTA
>JAODUI010000012.1:1369961-1381009 GCA_027563995.1 Papilio gigon | reverse complement strand
AAAGTCAAAATCAAACCTATTAACACGTTCGATGCAAAACAAGGTCTAAATCATCCCTAATATAACTTCCCTGTGGCGCGGCAAGGATAAACGTGTACTTCTCTGTGGTGCGAAGGGCATAACTTTGTTATGCGAAGTGGGGTCTAATGGACCGCGTGTCATACTAACGTCTGGTCACGAAGCGAAAAAGTACGCAAAAATTGATGCCGCAGCGAACGGGTTAATGTCTTTATTAAGACGTTAATTTCCTTTAAATGTTCACTGTTTAAAGATATTTACAATTATATACCATAGCTAGATTCCCTGACGTCATGTTTAATAAGATGAGATAACAAGATACGGGCAAATATACTGCTTCGTGAATTCTGAACTTCAATAGTTCCGTGGAGTTTATGTACGGCATATGAATATTAATTACAAAGTTTTACTACTTTATATGAGTCTGACGCTTCCTACACACTATCAGTTCGAACTGTACAATTAAACTTCAACTGAACAGTTCTCATTTTTGCCTACATACACTGTTCGACTGTTCAGTAAAAAAAATAAGGTTTTACATAACATTAAAAATACATTTTACGTAAAACGTGTCTAAAATTGCTTTTAAATAACAAGTGATGACCACTATTAGCTTTATATGCCATTATCAAAGTATCTATAATGCATTTTAAAGCAGAAATTAATTTAGTTTAGTAGCTGTATAGTTGAATGGGCTAGTGGAGTACTGGAAGCGATACACAAAGGAACATAGCCTCAGGTCGCTTCCATCGTATTAACTTCGTACTTAGCTTTTTTTTAAAGTCCACTCCAATATCCTTGCGGTTAGATTGAACTGTACTGTTTTAAAATAGTTTTCTCTAAGCAACTGTACACTTGATTACTTTATTGCAGGGATCCAATCTATAAGACAAGGAATAAAATAAAAATGTACGTATTTAAAATGTCTATGACATTTATTGGTGTAGTTTTCGGTATATAGGGGGAAAAAATCAGAAATCTTATAGTTTTGTTAATATCGATATGAATATTTACTCACTCCTGCTGGGCTCACGATATTCTAGAAGCTTTTGCATTTGAGGTTTCAGTCGCTATTCAAAAGCTCAATAAATACACGTCTAAATTCTTTACAGTAATGTATCAGATCAGCCATTTCATATCAAAAGTATCACGCAACGGTAATATGATCTCGTAAAGTGTAATCACGGTATAGAGAAGACATTATTGAGCGTTTTATGTGATTTTTACGACTCAGTATACGGGAGTGAGGATGCGAATTACCTAAGCTCTAAAACAACTTCCCTCTATCTCTGCACACGCCCAACTTGATTTGAAGTACGCAGACCATAAAATTGCAATGTACGATAAAAAGAACATTCTAAAAAGGGTTATTTTCTATTTTCTATTATGTCCTACAAATTGAAATGTCATTTTACTAATAGAATAGGTAATTTAATTTTGTTAAAGCTTTTAACCCTTTTTCAAAGTATTATGGTGTTTTAGGACATTATTGAATTAGTGTAATTTTATGGCATATGAAACTATGAGAAGTTATCTGATTATTTTAAATTCACATTGGCTGTCTCACCCATGAATCGAATCACACGGAAAACAAAACTTAATTAATAATCTATATTGCCTTCCAGAATATTATCCTAATCTGTACCAAATTTCGTCTAGATGTATGAACCCGTTTTGGAGATATCTTAACAAACATCCAAACTATCGTATTTATAATATTCGTTAGATAGTGTTATATACACATTTGACTAGTAATATAGAGAGATACAACATTAGATGGTTGCTTGAATGTGAACAATCTCGTAGCTAGAACACAAACTGGCAAGAACAATCTGCTCTAATGTTGTTTTCAAACAGTGATAAAATATTTAATATGGTTCTTGTTGTTTTAGATTGTTTTAATATGAATGTCGTAGTACTTATCTACACGAGGCTCGTAATGAATACAGCCTTATTATAATAGACTTGATTTTCCAGATTAAAAAAAATAGTAAATAGTCGTTATTACAGATAGTATACTACGTGTGTATTAAATGTCGCCCACATCCATACAGCCGTTTTCGACATCCATCCATCCAAACTTTCGTATTTATACTATTTGTAACAGTATGATTTAAAAATTCATATCCTTTCTCATTTTATGTTTGTTCAATCTACTAGGTTATTGTCGTCTCGATTTTTCTAAAAAAATGTTCTAAAACAATGTTCTGTATTTATAATTCTGCCAGTGATATAGAGCTGTTTTATCAGTGAGTAATAGATGTTTATATAAAATAATATACAGGGGTGTAACAGATAATCACAACGTGAGATAAAGACATACGTGTTTATTAAGGTTCGGGATGTGAAAGCAATCGAATGTTAATTGCGTCATCAAGTGCTGGAGGCCAATAAAAGGCAACCGTTTGTGTAATTAGGAACGGATAATGACATAACTTATCCCTTGTATTGACGAACTATGTTCTCTCGATGCTGTTATAGGAGCAAATGTTCACAACATAATTGAATTTTCCTCAAACGTGTGTTTGTAATACATACAGTAAATATAAGATATATCTATATGTATAGACATATGTGAAGAGATGATGAGCACATAAAGAATGTGATGAGATTGTATGTGGCTACAAAGATAGAGGACTTTAGCGATGGATGGATTGTGTGAAAGAGGGTATGCGTAAGTGTGTGAGTTTAGATATGACTTAGATGTATAGAAGAATCCGTACTTTGGCTAGCCTCCCCGAAAAGGGCAAGTTAATGATAATAAAATATTTGGGGTTTTCGTTTGTTATAGACGATTATAATAGATAAGCTGTAATTAATGTTAATTATGATTTATGAAACCACTTACAGACAATTTATAGTATATGGGTTGCATCTCGTTATTCGTTCGAATTTCAATGTATTTTTTCGTAAAGAAAAATCGAAGTTTTTACCAATATAAGATGAAAGATGTTAGGTTTCCTTTTATCTTTATAACAAAAGTTTTTATATTTCTCATTTCATAAGTGTCTGTTGAAACGGAGTATTCGTAGTTTATATTCGGGTAAATTACTAAGTCGCGAACTTAGGACTACCATAATATGGAGAATGAATTGTTACATTCTTACCCTCCTGGCGTGAAATGACGCAGACCCCTTTTGTTCGTATATCACTGCTTTCGACCTTTAGGAGAGCGTAGAAAATGAAATTTGGATTTTATTATTGATCATTTAAAACTAAAGCAAAAAGCTGTAATTTCGGTACGTAATATACAAGTTATTCAAAAAGGTTTAATTTAATTTAACTGGAACTTCAAACATTAATAATTAGAATCATTAAATTAATTAAAATATCATTAGAAGTGAAATTAATAGCACGTATACAATTTACGACTTGGCTCTCTGTAGCTGTACCTACAACATCCCTCTTCGTTCGAAAGTGAACGTAAAATGAAAACTTTTATAAAATTAAAAAGTTTTAATTAAAATCCCGAGCACACTTAACTTACCTTTCATTTTTAAATAAGGTTACTTAAACATAGTTACTACAAACAATACAGCGAATTTTCGGTCAGCGGTAATAAAGTTAATTTAATATTGTGTTTACTGCATACAATTTTTTATGAAACAAATTGCTAGCGGACCAGGGAACGTATTACGTGAACGTTCACGCACGTGTTAACGAGTTTTTTTCAATCGATATTTAAAATGCCGTGTGACTTATAATGCGGTGCGTTGTTAAGTGAATATTACAATATTTTATTTTTAGAAAGACAAACCTGCCTTGCGAACTTACACCGCCATAGCAAACTCACTCAATCTGATTTAGGAACGTATACAAGAGTAACGTAGAGCCTTGATTTTTATTTACATTGACAGATCGGCATCGCATCTGTGATTCCATGTATTGCGGAATTCCATGGGCGTCGATGATCTTTGAACATCGCTCGCTTTTTTTTTCTTTCGCCCTTTCTCGTATAAAAAAAAACAGATGACTAACTAAATGTCGAGTTTCGATGAAAAAACCTTGTCATGGTATTCTATTGATTATTCCCTGTTGTTCAAGAGTGACACTTCAGTTATTCTTGTTTACATTCCATTCATATTGTATCAACAGTGTCGCCGCTACGAGAGCTCTACGGGCCGTAGCCCGTAGCGGTGCTCATTACTTAATTAAACTCAAGTGTATATGTACTCAATGATAATAGTAATACGGGTAACTTAAATTATGCAAATATGCACATATATCACCTTTGTGGACTACACTTTTAAAAGTAATTGCTATTTGTCAAGTGTATCTAAAAAAAAATAGTTTACATAAAACATATCGTCTGTCGGTCTAAGCATATATTTAAACAACACTTGTTTAAAACAGAATTTGAATATTAAATAGTTAAAACAAACGTACACAGAACTGCAATATAAAAATAAACTTTAACCAAAGATACATTTATAATCTGTATTATATGTGGTAAATATTTGAAATATATTCGTTTTACATTAAGGTAATGTCTGTGTTCAATTGTTAAACTAGTAAATAACTAGGTTGTAGTGAAACACAGTGTTCCGCTGTGTAAACTTTAAATCAATTGACACTGCAACGTATTTTACAAAAGCGCAGTGCGGGCATTATCAGGGTTATTTACTTTGCTCTCTATTTACCCGACATTGATAAATTGTTAATTTGAAATGCTAACAATATGCAATTTGTATAATTTAATTGGCTATTAACACATAATTTATAAACGAAAATTATTTAAAACTATCATTAATTACATTATTAAATATATTAAAATATAATGGTTAGTTCGAATTCTTGTTACGATGTCAGCGAAATATAAAAAAAAAGGAATTCTGCCACCTTCTTACCCCAATTTAGCTCTCTAAGTTTAATAACTTCCTTAAGTGACAATAAGTACGCCCGTTGCTTTCCGTCGGATACGATTTTTTCCAAGATGTCTTTTGTTTCTATTCCGTTGAACTTAAAAAAACGGATGAACATGACATGACATTACATTTTATAACTTTCTTAAATCTTTTCTATTTTATTGTAGTTGTGAACGTTACCTTTTTCTTAAACATATCTATAAATTTTCTAGTATTACAGGCGGCCGGATAAAGATGATCACTGTGGTCCTGCTGCTCGATTGCCAACTTAAAATAAAGATTTTTTTAGACAGACAAACCTACCCATAATTACTTCAAATGAACCTATAATATTCAATTACAATAAACAATAGTTTTAATAACACATTTGTTTTGTTTCTAGGCATGATATTGTAAGGTAGACGGTTACAATTACATAGTTCAAAACGTGTCATGTTAGCCGTCTTCTACTATATAATATAATAAACCCATATCTTAAATAACTTCAACTCAAACTTGTAGTAAACAAATACAAGTTTTGCGTCTGAAATGAAAATTCCAGCCAAGATCAATATGGAATGCGGGTATGAAAGTTCGCTCATAAATTTCTAGACGTGTCCTGGGACGTGTGGAAACACTTAGCAGGGCTTAACGACGCATAGAACAAACTGTTCTACATTCCTAACACTTTATAAACAGTTATTATAATTCTGTTTCTTACACTTTACAAATATACGTTTATAAATGCATTATATTTTAATCGCCAAGAATTACATAAGATAAACACTTCCTAACTGTTTCTAATCGATTTATGATCGATTCAAGAAATCTGGCATAGTTAGAGTTGAAGAAAATATATGCAGAAGCTGTTTTTAAATTAATAATAAAAATTAACAATACGACTTAGGGTGCTTCAAAAAGTGAGTGTACCTCATTCTAAAAGGCCGGCAAGGCATCTGTGGTTATTCTTGATTATCATCATTGGCATCGATGATCACCTATGTGATCCCGCCGCTCGTTTACTCACTTTTCTATATAAAATAATACTTTGGTTATGAATTACGTCTGAATTTCGAAATAAACGTCTAATATTATTAAAATAGAAGCGTTAGTGAGGTCGAAGGTTAATTGTTAATTAAATGACCACACCGTAAGTGCCGCACGCCGAGCCAAGTTGTTAAGAACACGTGCACTCTTTATTACAACTTTAGGCGGGTTAACGCGCCAGGTTCAACCTAGCCTTTCTAATTATGCTACCGCTTACATGATCATTTTGATGGATTGAACTTTTATTACCAGCACTCTCATTGTTGAATTTATTAATGTAAGAAATAATTTCATCGGTCATACTACCAGTGAAAGAAAAAAGATGTTTATTAAGATTTGTTATTCTTCTATTTTAAAATAACCTAAAATATTTAATATATTTATGGTAAGGTAGAAAGCATTATATTTTGAACAAGTTTACTTAGGTCGAGATGAAAATGTCCAAATGAGTTGTCTAATTATTCAATCAATTAATGGACACATATTGAATACTAAAAATAACAGAATTTGGCACTATGAATACAAATCGCACTACATAGAGATCATGTTGTTTAGTTTGTAGTCAATTTTTTAACATAATAACGCAATCACTTGGGCACAAGCTGTCCGCATAAATAGCAATTGTCTAGATAAAGAATTTGCACAGCAACGGTTTTGGTAAATTAATCTCAAAGAAGCGCCGTAGAGGAAATTAAATCTAGACAGAAGCTCGGCTCGTCGCGCTGTCTTTTTTACTAATTTCTCAAAAAAGATGGCTGTGAAATTTTGCTCCGAATTTATGAATAAGCAATTTTAAGTGTTCACTTTTATGTAGAGACGGTTAAGTGAATTTTAAACATTTTACCGTTCATAGAGTCGGGTTGTCATCATGTTGTAATGCTATATTGCCTGAATTATGTCATCATGTTAATATTACTAGGGTAAAAAATTATGGGGTAATTTCCACATTCCACTGCCGTGAACTTATACTGGGATATATTGCAGTTTCTATTAAAACAAGTTTCAATGGGAGTCTGCAGTATTTTAATATGTTAAAGTTTAATTTAATAAGTTTAAAATTATTTAACAAATTATTCGAGTGCAAGCAAGGGTTGGATGATTCCATTTCACGGAACATTAATTGCCAAGAGGAGTTCCCTGTGTAAAATTAATTGCTTCGTTATCGTCCATTTATTTTTATTAATTCCGCATAAATATGCCTAACAGAAATAACATGTTAAATACTGAGAAGATAATTACCTGTTTTTATAATAATTCGTTTTTAGATATGATACATAAAATCGATTAATTAATTTTAAATTGTAATATAGTTATTCGTTTTAAAATTCTAGACAATTTTTAAAATGAATATTTGTGTTTTTAATTTTAATATTTTGTGTTTTAAAAAAGTACGTTTGATGTTAATGATGCGTTTTTATACGTACAACAAATTTTAAGAGCAAGGAAAGATGATCGATCGAGATACGGTTACGGGAATTTGCTCTGATTGTTAAGACAGGCGCATGAATTAATAATGCATGAAGTTCTTGGGTGACTTAATACAGTAATGGATCATTTCAGGTTCAGCCAAAGAACTTTCTTATTAATTTCATTTACAATTATTTTTTTAGGCTATGACATCACTGTCAATCACTTGGAACCGCCGTTATGTTTTTATTATTCTTAACCCAATAATATTTTTCTTAAGGGATAGAACATGTAACATTATGTATGACATCGTTGTCGGGTAAGTTTCGTTCCGCTTATGTAAGAAGGTGAACGGATATCACTTACAATTCATTGATATAACAATGAGATTAGTATGAAGGCAGAACTGAGTAAATTTTCATTTTTAATATTTTACAAAGTGATTTAAGTTTTTTTAGTATTTGTTGTTTACGTATACGGTAATTACGAGTATTGCATTTCCAAAAAGTCAAAACGACAAAATTGATTAAAGAATATTAAGAACTTTTAGACAGAACTAAATTATATCCTTTATTTAATCGCACAATCATAAAATAATCGTTCGATATGAACTGTTCGATAACATATTAGACATTTATTTATCTGGCAATTCAGAATTATTTAAACGTCAACGTCAAATGTCAATGTCACAGTCACGTTCTTTGAGGTGATTATTTTGCGTGTTATTTCACTAATTTAGTTAAATAAAATAATGGCTCAAGGAAAACTAAAAGTGAAAAGTAAATTACCATCTGGTGTTAAAGCCAAGAAAAATAAAGGGAAAGCGGTGACGAAGCGGAACAACGCACCAGTTCGAAGTAAGAACAATGCTGTTGAAAAGAATAAGATGAAGGCAAAGGTAACAAAGATGGTGAATGCAGTGGCTGAACAGCAACTTAGATCACTGGCTACTGATAACCCGCAGCTATCTGCCGCGCAAAAAAGAGTAGCGGCAGCGCCTACTGCACCTGTTCCCGCAAAATAACCTACAAATTTAGTAACATCCAGTTTGTTAACACAAATTAGAATTAAATGTGTTGCCCAACATGTATGTAATTGTTGCACAGTACTTTGTTTTTATTTTTTAAATAAGGTGAAACATAGATAAAAGATCAATGTGGTTGACTTCAGGGTCTGAACAATACATATGAGTTAGATGTACAAGTAAATTATTGTTTAAGACGTACATGATATTTACAAGCACATTAAGTTTAGCTCTGTAAAAGTGTGTTATGCATGAACTACATAATAATTTTAAATATTTTAATTCAGCATAATCATTGCTAACCATTCGAAGTAAGTATTCACATGTTCTGTTATTACTTTGAACTACTTTGCAGGTACTACACATCAAAATATTGTTAATTTTTGTGATAAAGTTGTGTAATTAATTAGGATGTAAGTAATAAAATTAATTAAAAAAAAATTGTTTCATTTATGATCTTCATTTATTAAACTTAAAAAAATGTTGCTTACTCATTTTATAAACTACCCATTCCCTGCGGCTTTACCCACATGAGGTTCTTACAATACAGTTTGGTTTCCAATCCACCCCGTAAAATTCATAGCATTATGATACATAGCTTTTTTTTTTAATAAGAGAAGAGCGCAAACAAGCTTCGAGATCACAAACATGGTTGTCGATGCCCATGGACATCCACAACACTAGAGGAGCAGATGCATTGCCTTTGAGAAAGAGATACGCTCGCTTCTTGAAGGACCCTAAGGAAGAAGTCTAAAACCTGCTGTAAGTGCAGGGCTTCTTTGACAAAAAAGAAAAATTAAAATTTGTGCCACGCTTGCCAAGATACTACGTAACAAAGTTATAAAGTTTGCGATTCACAATACTATAGATAATTGTAGTAATTACGAATATTCAAATATGGAATAATGTTTTTGTTTTGTTTAGTGTGCTACGGTCCATAATAAATGTTTTTTCTGTTCATTCTGAAGGTAGAATATAAATGCCGAATAAAATAAAATTAAAAATAATCAGATAGCATCAGCTCTTAAATATCGAAAGGACCTTAATAAATATCCAATCTCCTATAATTCGAAAATACGGTTATTTTGTTCAATAGTAACTGTACTGCATTACGTCAGAACAGCGATTGGCGGAACCAATTCAAACATCCATTAAAAATGTGATTCGCTCTAAAGAATTGTAAAATTTTACATTCACACGCTTTTCACGAATGAAAAAAAAACATAAGTCACTTTGATTAATGATTTATAAAAGCACTGTTCCTTCGTCATTAGAAGCTTTATATAACAATTTTACCTAAAAAAAAATTGAATGACATGTACATGTTCGTTCTTCAAGTTCCCACTGCCGAAACAAATGAACAAAGTCATATTGTCATCCCTCTCACACTCTTAAAACAATAGAGATAGCAATATTTTTCACAGGTTTATTCGGTAATGAAAATTCACAGACAATAATGAACATAGAGAGGAAATAAACTTTGAGTATTTTAATAGGTGTCATAAAAACATTACTTTCTTATGTGAGCTAAAATTTTGTGTCATATTTTTTCTGCAACTCGTGTGGTTTTTATACTCTTTATCACGCTATACTTAGTACTTACAATTAAATCTAAAGTATAACATCAATAAATACAGACAAAAAAAGTAATCAAAATAAAACCGATGACAAAAAAAAACAATGGCGACGTTCAACAACGCTAAAATAAAACTTGTGATCAAAATATTACAGTAAATAAAAAGTCCCTTTTGAGTTAACTAAAATTCATCGTGGCCGGGTCTGGTTTTTATTAAAAATTTATAATACCTGCATATCGTGTGTATGTATGTAACATTCAAGGTAATGTCGCACGGTGAGTGAACGGACGCCGGCAGTGTTGTCACACGATATATCGATATTTATTAATGTCTGCGTGATTTAAATTGTGCGTGACAGCCTGCTTTATACATGGTCTTTAAATATCTTACAGTTCCTCAATAGTCATGAAAATGCCATTTAATATGAATTCTAGAGTATTATATCAGTGTCTTTCAAATTACTAAATTCCCATACACAAATATTTTATCTTAGTATTTTTCAAGGACAATGGAATGTCGCTCGCGGCTGTGTGCACGTGGAATAAAAAAAACTAATTATTAGTCAATGTCTTTTTGTAAGCTATGTTATACGTCTGTGCCATATTTCAGCGAGATTCATTAAGCTGTTTTGGAAATACGTAATAATAAACATGCATCTACCCCTCCTCATCCCACAATAAGGTTCATATATGTTAGTTGACATTCATGCTCTATATAGTATATTACTATTATAGACAATTATGTTACGCATAGTTGGTTGAGGTAATTTGCCTAATTCCTGCTTATTGGGTTAATTTGCGAACACTACACGTCATCTCGTATCTAGATGCCGCGCCTCTAATCAATGCTTAACATACGTTAAATAATCTTGCTATTATTAAGATAAAATTTGAACCTGTTTGGAATGTTGAATTATAAAATGAATGCGTTCTAAATGTTTTGACGAAAAAAAAAGTTACAAATACTTTATTCCTATGACAAAATCTGTTAGGAATTTAAACAAATATATCTATATCACTTATAAAACGGCTTAACTCACGAGCTCTAGCTCACTCTAGTGAGCGACGGGCCGCGAACGCGCGATAGTACCGTTCCCACTCACCCTGAAGATGAGCCCCCGATGGGCTCGAA
>JAODUI010000012.1:1344387-1365472 GCA_027563995.1 Papilio gigon | reverse complement strand
ACTAAATTTAGATTGCCACTAAGGTATAGGAGTATTTTACCCTAAAGCTTCCTGAAAGTTGTATCGCGTACGGATGCATACTTCGAGCTTAAAGCACAGCTGTAAGATTTGTATACCAGTTTTCCCGTTGCTGTAAAGTTTACAATTTTACCTATTTCTCAGATGATATTTCCAAAGAAAATAGGAGATCGATATTGTAAAAGACTGTTTACTGTTCTAATGTTCTAATATTTTTTTAATGTTACTATTCCCAAAAGTTCCCAAAGTCAAATCGAAACGCAGAATACTAAATGAGTATACAAATATATTGCTTTAATTCGTCTGACGTGAAATGTGCGAATCGGGTTTATGTTTTTTATTAATCTTGGGTCTTTGACCTCCACTATCAGACTGTCATGAGAGATACAAAGCGGAGACGGTACCTGCCGAGTGTCGACTAGTGTTTTACGACGTGTTCTTTTAATAAACACTTTTCGATAACTTTTTGTTGTGATTTGCAAATCGTTTTATTATAAAAGTAATAGGTTACTTCAATCGGTTGTCTATTATAACATTTTTTGTTACGATTCAAAGCAGCTGATATTTGATTTAACGAAGATAATAAGATTTACTTTATAAATATAACGAAATTGGATTATTAAATAATTAAATACGGGGTCTTTGTGCTTTGCGCATGCGAATACGTTTGTGCGCGACTCGAGTGACTCATCTTTATGGATTCGCTTCTCAACTGTTTATTTATATTTATGCCTATATATCAAGGCGCTGGCCTTTCTTTGAAGAACAAATGTATGCAACAACGTAGTTGTGATCACTATGACTTGATTCTTATCTTTACAGGCAAATCGTAATTTGCAATTTCGGTATAAACACATTGTGGTTTAGTGAACATTTTTAATACATGATATGTTACGGTTAAATTAATTATAAATTATAATAAAGATGATTTAGTAACGTCTCAAAGGATTAATACCTTATTGATAAGGTCATCACTGCAAATATAGGGCTCCTGTCCGCAGATTGCATACGAGGACAGAACTTTTTGTAAGGTTTAGGTGGTGGGATGTAATGCAAAAGTATTAAGCAATGATGGTAGGCTACTATTATTACGAATTATTGCGAAATAGTTTTAAATTTTATGAAGCCAAAAATAGTTTTTTAATTATTTTTAAGAAAAAGCATTTATCTTAAATTCCATGTTACTCTATCGAAAAAATAACATTGCTCCATTCAAACCTCCCATTTTATAACTTTAGAGGATGAATTTCAATAATTCCTTAGTGCTCGCATATTTAGTATCAAAAACAGATGTGCAAAAATTCATATTCAAGTCCAGTAGTTTCGCCGATGCCTTGGTAGTTGGGTTAGTTTACTCTTTTATATAGATATATTTGGTTTACTGACTTTGTGATTCAGCACATTAAATCGCAATCAAAACGTGCTCGGATGGCGAACATCGAAGGCCGAATATTTTCGTATAATATTAATAATAATGTGAACAAAGACGAAACCCGACATACTTAAATATTTTATTTTTTATTTTCTTATTGGAAACATAACAAAGCTATTTAATATTAGAATAAAGTGTCAAATACATTACTTAAATGTAAACAATAAATGCAATATAGTACTTATTTAGACTAGCTATGTACTATGAAAAGAAAAACAATTATCGTATCAAAAGTCCGAGATCATTTTATAACTCACAGACCGTCCACCAGCTAACACTCCTAACAGTTGTTAAATTCCGGATAGATCAACCGTCTCGATCACATTACCTAAACGTTACCCAACGGCGACGCGGCCGCCTACGTTTCGTTTTCAAAAATTCTCGTTCCAATTTCAATATCTACTAACTAAAGTTGCCATTTTAATGAAACGACAGATGTTGACATGTACAAAAATTAAAAGTTTTATTTTAAATTACTATTTATAGTTAAAGCGAGCAGGTAATCGATTAAGGTAATTAATGATTCGAATCTTTTGAGGATTTGGAATCGATTAAGAAAGTACAAAACCTTAAAAATATTCCCATTTAAAGATAACGTGTACGACAGAACCTCACGCCCTATTGTCCATAAATGGCTATCAACTGAGATTCTATTTACATAAATAAAATAAATGATGTGCAAATCGGTGATATCAAACAGTAGGTTGTATCCTTTATACGAACACTGTTGTGTCTGCAGTTTTGTTTATTTGAAATGATAAACAGATATTTCAGTAAGTTATTTTCATTATGTATATTATTCTAATTATTTTAATAAACTTTTGTAGCTTTAAAGAAAAGCTTTATCATTAACATGCCAATAAAAGTAAATAATTCATTTAAAGTTATTTACGTTCATAATTTTCTCGGCTTTTTTTTTCTTATTTTAACCTCGTTTTAGATCGCGATTTCATCCGAGCGGAATTAAAACAAATAACTTATTAATTAGGCTATGCACTCTTTCTGACAGTGGTTTATCCCTGTGCATTATTCATCCAGATCTGTGTAGCCGTTTTGGAGTTACCTGCAAACAAACATCCGTATATTAAAATTTCGCATTTATAATATTAGTACAATAGTCTATTATTAGTGATCGAATAACCATGTGGTTCCATGATGAATCACTATTTAGTTATTTTTTCCACATACTGTAGTGTATTTTCCGATCTTCCGGCCAAAAGCATCAGTTTGTATTCAGAACGCAGTCGGCATGTTTTTGTCGTTGCCAAACGTGTGACGAATGTAAATTATTATCGATTACATGCAGTGGAAGCCGACTGCCAGCGAATTATCGTTCGCAGTGAATTTGATGTGCGTTTTGAACATGTTCGTAACACGAATCATTACGGTATCGGGATGCGCAGACAACGATTTACTTATGTTGAGGCGACCTCTGTTGCAAATATTGTGTCATAAGCAAACTTACTATTGAAAACAATAAGAAAATTGGTAGTTAATCGAACGATTTTTCTTTTTTCTTAATTTGTAAATTTTAGTAACTTGTTACTCATTGGAAGTTTTGTTCTTGACTAGTGTACAAATGCTTTGTGACTGTAGTGTATATATTGTGTAGCGAGACACGAACGGTTGTTTTATTAGTAATTGAGAAGCTTCTCGGAGCTTTAGAACTCAACTACGACTTGAAAATTGAACTGTCTTAAGTAAGTTACACTCTCCTCGCTGTCGCTTCACAATTGAAGTAAGATCGTCGCATTGCTAGGAAATTACCGCATACCCATAAATGGTTGCCTTACACACCGTTTGCCCGACCTAACGGTGTCATTTAAATGTTAATATCGATTCTAAATAGACGTTCTTCTGATGTTTACTAGTTTTATATGTGAGTTAAGAAGCTGTAATGTTAAGGCTTTTAAATAACACTATAGCTTTGCATAATATTAAATAATTTATAGGTGCTATTACATCGATGTCTCTTTTTTTTTGATTCTTTGTTTTTTTTCTATAAGAATATTTCTAAGGCACACGAGTGGTGTTTTAACACTTCACGAATATATGAATGTAATAGTATTGTTAAGCTTTTAGTGACAAGTTTTTTTTTTGTAAGTCTAGAAGATAAAGCCGAGAGCAAATCTCTATAGGTTATATTCAGTGTACGACAACTTGAATAGTATAGTATCTTCATAAACGCGATCTAGAAAAGGTCGAGAGCTTTCTTGAAAATTTTCCTCATTCATACTGCACATAAATCAACGTCTTGGAAAATAGGTCTTAAATAAATTTAAAGCACGTCGCCCTGAGCGCCTGCCTCTGCCACTTCAGTTGTCGCCGCGGCCCGGCGCACCACCGTTAGTGCACCGTGCGGTACACAGGTTGTATGTTGACGTAAAACATTGTATGATTAAAATTAACATGTTGTGCAGCCGCAACACCTCTATTGTTATCTCAAAAGGAAATATTATTTCTAAAAAAAAGGTTTTCGGACTGATTTTTTTAAAAATCATTTGTAAATTTTAATTTTTTCGTTCCTTAAAAAAGCTTTAATGTCCTATTCTGATATGATTGATACAAGCAAGTTATCTGTAATATGTAATATCTTTTTTTGACTTGCGATAGTTTTGTAAGGACTGAGGGTAGATGGCCACATATTTCGTTTTCTTAACGCAATCTGTGGCTATTTGGTGTTTAGTTCAATTTTCCCATTCCACTATAAAAAGCCGCGTTTCTCATAATTAAAATATATCTCTTACTTTTCACTTATTAGCTTCTTTGCCTATTGTTTTGTTCGTAACACTTCTCATGTCATCGACATTAAAATTAAAACGAAGTAAAGTGATATATTTTAATGCGTGTACGGCTGCGAGTGGCGGGCGCGGGTTATTTATAGAATGCGCCGACCGCATCGGTGGCCGCGGGTAGTGGCGTAACGCATTTTTACACACCATGAAATTTCACGCTTGTCGACTTATCTTTTACATTGCATGCATTGATCAGGCATCTCCTTTCTCAAGTTACTATCAATGTTTGCCTTTTACCTCTTTAATAATTTAAATATTTTCTTTGTATAAATTTCTCATACTTTACCGTAATAACTTAACGGATTTGAGGACGGGAATTAAGTCACTAAAATACACTATGTCAAAATTAAAGTAGAATACAGGTTAAGTTCAAATTGTATACGATTTACTTATATGATAAGTTATTTATAATGAGTTTTGATTAAAACTGAGAATAGAATATTTCTTGTTAATTTCATACTAATTAATTAAACATTTTGTAAATGGCAAATATCTCGGAATTCTAGTAACTAATGAGATTGCATTGACGTGTGAACTCTGAACGCAAACTGGTTTGCCAACACTGAGAGAAATTGTAAAGGATAATTTCTGTATAATTATTGTCATATACATTTACTTACATAATGTAAAAATTTCAAACTGTGCACTGATTAAAAAAAAAGTCTTGTAAGCACTTTTAGAAGAATAAGGCTATAGTAGATAAGCTATATTTTTATTTATCTATGTGAGAGAAGCTGACTGGTTGATAATATTTCATAAAAGGAGGTAATATTTTATGATTTCTTTCCGAGTGAATAGAGCTTTCGCATAGAACCTGTTTAGTTCTTGGTACCGTGGATCTAGAATGTGTCGTTTCGCGTTCAAGAGAAATTAGATAGCTGCGGCGAGGAATGCTGTTTGATTTATCACTTTCTAATTAATATAATATATCACTAATGATCTCGCTAGTCTTCATTATAATTTGTAATCTACGTACAGAGGGACAGCAAATAATTTAATAATGGAAAATCGATTTCCATTTAACACTATTAAGTGTTTAATAATGAGGGCGCCTCACCAGAATAGTCCATTTTTTACATATCCAGGTTCAATTCTATTTATTCTATTTTAGAATTCCATATGTACTTTTATCCCCTGTTCTCACTGTGAGCGAAAAGTGATGCCAGTTGCAACATGTTGCAATTCAAAGATATGTATGAAGTCAACCAGCTTGTGGCGGTCCTGTATAGTTACTAGTCACTCCGATTATTGAATTAGGCCCCGCACCCCTCGGTACATAAACTAATATATAAGTAATGTAAGAACCATTTTTTGGCGAGAAAAAAAATTACTCAACTATCCGATTGAGTATAATATTTTGTGTTTTAACAAATTGGATATGAACCAACAACCTTTAGAATCTCGCACTCTTAACTATTAAACTATTTGTATCTAATGTAAGTAAAGATAAACAGAGTCAATGAATACAAACAACTTGTTAGATTGTCGCTTATCTAGTACATCGGAGCGACTGAAACTTGAAGCAAAACACTCGGAGATTTCACTCAGTAAGTTAATATGCCGGGAGCACGTAATATCGCGTCTAACTTTCTTTGTATAGCCTCGTTACGTGTTTCAGAACGATTTCGTTTGATTAGAAATCAGATTGGAGGCAAATTGATTAAACTTCACGAGCCAATTTAATTGAGTACATTACGAATGTGTTTGACGTAAGAAACGGTAAAGATCATGTTAGTCTCAAAATAATACTTGAGAAGTAGAAGAAGTAGTTTGAAGGTTAAGGGTACGGAATAAGGATCTAGAGGTCATGGGTTCGAATCCCGCCATACGACTATTGTCACGGACTATATTCATCACAAGCTTCCTCAAGCTTACTTGGAATGGAATCTTGCTTCCAATGTCATCCAAATTCCCTTGACTGTTATGTAATTCCAACAAACGTAACATTAAATGCAATCATTTACCCGTTTTAGTTCAATCTCTCTTATAAACAGTAATCAATTTGCAATCACTACTTTTGCAAATCAATAATCGTATAATTTAGTTCAGAAATCTGTCATATTGGCCGGGGTCAATGAATACGTTAAAAGTATGATCTTTGTCACGACAAATATTATTAGTGATGACAGGCAAGTTGCTATAATTGATGAATTAAATTTGTAATGTCAAAGAGCGCGGTCCGATGTATTTAAATTGAAGAGTCTACAAATCAAACTTTTTTTTGTATACGTATTTAAGTGTTACATCCGTGTTACTGCACTACACGGTGAATTTCCATCGACCTATACGACAATAATGCTTTCTCGCTCCTTCTTATTGAATCAAACATAGATAGCAATAGTGTTGGTCACGAGTGTCACCCACCTGATTTTAAATTCAGATTATCCCTGTGTTACCACTTATAAAAAATCTTGTTCAAAAACAAATGACTGTCACAGTTTTTTTCAAATGGGCATTAGAAAAGATGACAATCAACAGGTATAGTTTAAAAATAAGGACTATCGTAATTAGAATAAAATCATAATTATCGTAATTTTATTAAAAATAAATCCTAAATTTAATATCTTGGACGTACCTTCCGAACAGCGAGTCAACGTGACGACGCTCTTTTTGAAGTGTTCGCTATTTATTTCGCACGAACCTATTTGCGGACACGAATCTCATATTAAAAGCGTCGTTTATCTTTTGTTTCTTAAGTATTTGATAACGATGAACTTTTCTATGTTGTTAATGATATTGGTATTGAATCAAAGATCCTTTACATTGAAAAGATTGAAGAAATTGACTTAATATCTATTCTCTATCATAATTAAATTGACCTTTTCGGTACGTAGTGTCGGCATAGTATGTACTATTCTTCCGTACATCTCTGTCAGCTCATATCTGAATTTTCACAATACGAGGTCGCTAATGCCTACTTAGTTTTGCTCCAAAGCGGTTGTGTTTAAAAATATATACGCGTTATATTGTTTCTTCGACCTGGCCGTCTTATTTGATTAGTAACTAAGTTCGTATCCCGTGTTGGACTTTTTTTTTTAAATAATTACTATAATTTATTAACTCAGGGACATCGTAACCTAATTGTTCAGACAATTTCATTCATAGTATAAAAAGATGTAAAGGAAAATAGTACTTATTGCGTATTACATTGGGTTTATGACCGCGGTCAAGGTTTATTGCCGAGTATCAGAAAACTACTTAAATATTTAAGGCACTCACCTCCAATGAGAACATTGGTCTCGGATATAATGATAGGCGGTAGCGGTGTATGCGACTCGATATGTTTTTTTTTTAATTTACCTTATTATACGACACATTAATCGATACATTTTTTATTAACAATAAAAGTGTACTATTACGATATCTTAGTTATTATTATTTACAAATATGAAAACTAAAAATTAATAGGCGTGGATATCGGTTCAATACATGAAGTATATTTAGAATATAATAGAGTACATGTAACGAGGCGTTTAAATTATAATATTTTTAACGATTATTGAATGTAATTTAATCTTTTTTTCTTGGCCTTGCTATCATTTATTGCGGTTATAAAATTGAATGTTCAATTACAATGCCGATAGATGTCTCTATCAGCAACATTTAATAAAATGAAAGGTAAAAAACGATATTTTTAACGGAAATATTACGCTTGCATCGCGTCCGATGTAACCGAGTGCCCCGGAGACAATGATAGCTTTAACAAAGGCCTTTTTTATTTCACTAACGTTGAAAAAAAAATGCGTGAATTCGTCTGCTACAATTCCTTTGTTACTTTCATTACCCATGTTTATAATTTTATATTCCAGACTTCCAACTTACACCGTTTGTTCAGCATATTTTTCTAATTCTGTTAACATATAAGAAAGTAAAATAAAAAAGACTTTTGCGTAAAGTTGAAGAAATGTATGTTTAATTCAACATGAAGGTAAATAACCTTAAAAAATTCTTTAATGTTTAAAATTAATACGTGCTTGGTAATATAATACAACGACTTAAATATACTTTATTTAGCAAAAATTCTTTTATAAACTTCTACGTTTCAGTTCGGAATGGGAACAAAGAATTTTTTACCGTTCCTCGTATATATTTTTTACTTTACACGAGTCAAAACTTATTATAACTTGAAGTATTATTGAAATTGTTGTCTAGATATCTTACAATATATAAAAGAATTGTATCTTCATATAACATACAGCATGTAACAAAATTCACGTCTTAAGGCTTCTGCGGTATAAAGAAATAAAGTAAGTTATCTCTTTTCCACTCGACAAAATTACTTCCGAAGTTTCTGTTGGAAAGAAGCACTTATTTTTTATATTCTTTTTACTTGTAGGCTTTCAGCGTTATGTGTCTTACGTGAACATCTCTTCAGAAATATCATTCAGGTTGTTCTGAATGATAAAATGAAAAAATTATGTACATAATATAGCGGTAAAACGTACCTATTCTATTTAGGCAAAATAAATGTAACATTAGGAAATAACATTTTACATACAATAACATACAATAAGTATAAGACAGGGTAATGTATTGGTAGTCCAACTAAAAACATTTATCTGTTTGTCGCAGACGGCGTGATATCGACGGTGAACGTGGTGGAGGCGCTGCAGGAGTTCTGGCAGGCGAAGGCGTCGCGTGGCGCGGGCGGAGGCGCGGGCGCGGGCACGGCGGCCGGCGCACTCGTCATCTACGAGTCCGTGCCCGCCGCGCACCCGCCCTACGTCTGCTATGTCACACTGCCCGGCGGCGCGTGCTTCGGAAGTTTTCAGGTATCCACTTGTACCTACTTCTACCCAAAATTAATCCATCAATATTGAACAATGTAGTTTTGTAGTTACTTTTAAGCGACCTCTGTAACAATTAACTCTGTTACAGAATTGTCCTACAAAAGCGGAGGCGCGGCGGAGCGCGGCAAAGATAGCCCTGATGAACAGCGTGTTCAACGACCATGAGTCGCGGCTCATCTCCGACCACTTTATAGAGAAAGCTGTGGCGGAGGCGCGTGCCTCTTTCGCTGGCGCCGGCGCCGGGGACAACGCGCACAGCCAGGACACTAACGCCGGCATCGCTGCCTTCAGGTGAACAAACCAAGTGTTATATAAAATACTTACTATCAAGTACTTAAAGCATTTTCCCTAAAAAACCTGACAACGAAGCGTACACTTATATGTAAAGTTTTACAGAACGGGATGTACAGTCATTGGTCCACAAACTGCTACGTTAAGTCAACTCAATTACAATAGCAATGTGATTTGAAGGTATTCAAAGACTAACATCGTGTTCAGGTTCATGCTGGAGGCGAACAAGGGACGCACGATGCTGGAGTTCCAGGAGCTGATGACGGTGTTTCAGCTGCTGCACTGGAACGGCTCACTGCGCGCGATGCGCGAGCGTCAGTGCTCGCGGCAGGAGGTCGTGGCCCACTATTCGGCGCGCGCGCTGGACGACGCTATGCGCGAACAGATGGCGCTCGAGTGGGCCGCCAAGGAGAGAGACTCTATTGCCGCGGGTACCGGCGGAGTGTTGCGCGGGGAACTCGCCAGGTAAATATTGTCTACAATAAGTTAGAGGAGACTAGGCCATAGTCGACTATCCAACCAGCGGGTTGACCTCACACATTTTTTAATTTCATCGCAGATATGTGTAGGTACGTTACGATATCTCACTTTACCGCAAAAACTGTAATAACAGCAAGCCCTATTTAACATATTGAAAAGGAGCAGAATACATAAATGATTTATACAGGAAACATCATTATAGTTGCAGACATACAGATGAAAAGGTGCTTTAAAAATATAAGACGCAAAATAAATCCGTCTAAGAGCCATTTTGATTGAACTATTAAAGATGAGAGGTACTATAGTCGATGACCGGATTTTTTTTCGTTTTCTGTTAGCCTAATTATAATTTATCAGTTTTTAATGCAAACGCCGGCACCCGGATAAAGATGCGGCTCGGCGCCGGGCGTGCTCTGAATAGTAATATTGTTATTAATACGTGCCAATTTACTTTACATCGTATTAAATAAAATTCATTGCGTAATTTTGCACAACTTAACCATTTGTCACGCGATTTATGTGAGATAAATTGCATAACATATTATTGAATACCTACAGTTGATTCTGGTATTAAACTTTACATTACGAAATGGCAAATAAGAAAATATAATCTTTGACCCTCTCATCCTGTACGTTATACATAATGAATTTTCTTCATTTATTTGGTATTTTCAGTTTTTTCTCTACATAGGTTACTCATGTTTATTTCCTTATAAGTGAAGTCTGTAGTCGGACGCCAACATCCGAATTAGAGTGACACTAAGACGTATAATAATGAAATGTGAACTTCTTTAATCATGGTTCGACAGTAAACTACGTATATGTGAGATTACAGTGACGATACCCGTGTTTGCAAACACTGACTGTTTTTCAAAAGAAATTAGAGAAAAGTGAATGTTGAACGTGTGTGTTGTATGTCCAGGGCGGAGCGGGAGTTGCGCGCAGCGCGGCTGGCGGCGCGCGAGCTGCGCTTCCCGAAGGAGAAGCGCGACATCCTGGTGTTGGCCGCGCGCGTGGCGCCCCCGCAGCCGCAGCAGTGATCTCAGACGCCACGCTCCCGCGACACTAGCGCCGCCCGCTCGAGTCACAGCCGCGCTCTACCATCAACTTTTACATTTACATTAACACTGTTATTTAAGTATAGTTTTATATTGTAAGAATTTTTGTTGTTTTATTTCTTATTCTCACTACCATTCCTTTACGACAGCTTCGTAGCCCGCCGGTTAAGAGTTAACATGGATGTCCTAAGACGTAATCAAAAAATTAAGTACTCAATAATACGAGTATAAGGTTATAACTGCAGTATTTAGAATATTATTAAAACAATAAAACAAATGTCAACAATAAACACGTCAAAATGTAATTTACCTTATATGGTTGTTTATGGACTTCGCGAAATTAAAAAAAAAAACTTTGCAAGCTAGTGTGCTATTCTAGATAGTAATCTCTAAGCAAAACTTCATCCGGATCTGCTAGGCCATTTTGAAGTTACTTGTTAACAAACTCCGTATAAACAATGACATTAATAATATTAATAATATAAGATTACAAAGTACGTGTAAGAATATTGTAATGTCGCGAATGTGATGTAATAAAGTTTGTGAATCAAAGCCTTCGCCTTCAAAAAGTCGACTCATCAATATGCGATTTAAGAGCAGGTACAAGAACGTAGGGGAACTGCTTTACATAAGAAGCGTAATACACGAGATCTTTTTCGTATATAAAAAAGTTTAATGTGAAAAATTTTACGACAAACAATTTCGTTTCAAAAGTCGAAAATCATATCACTTATATTTGGAACAAGATCGCTTCAAATTAACTTATAATAATTATCAGGTAATTCGAAGGCACTTTATTGTAATTATTATTATTTTTGTGATAAAAAACCGACATTGACAGCGCGCAAGATATCGTTTGGCGTAATATAGGAAGAGATTCCCTAAGCTGACTGCCCTGCAACAATGGAGGAACACAAAAAGACAATAAATTACTATAATTGATACTTTAACGACAAGTTTAATGGTCACTCAAGTAATCACGTAGTGCAAATTTCTCATACTATAACGATATCAAAGGACTTCCTAAGTGCAGTAGTTCGTTAAAACGAAGTAATAAATAGCACAATCAGAAATATTCAAAGAAAACTCGTCGACTGCAGCGCCCTCAGACTAGGTATTTTGTATTCATGGTTAAACCATACATTCATGTATTTTTTTGCTTCTTTATATCTATAACACGGTTATAAGATCGGAAGATCAAAGGTTCAATTTGATATAGGATACACTCGTTTCATGTTTTAAGGAAAACGGACGAATATTAGAAAAAATCTGATATTTACTAAAGATACTATATCAAAATGCAAACCTTTTATATGTAAAAGGGTTTCAACGTATTTTTTTCTTCATTGAGCTTATTTAACATATATTTTCTACTAGTATTAAATTAATTATCAATTTATCATCCTGCGTCCTGTTTACTTGCATTTGTGGTAATTTCAATTACGATAAATTCAGTTCAATCCTTTATTAAAGAACATAAATATCGAATCATAGGTCTTTATACTAAAAGCATTATATCGTAGAGGACGCCTCGTCAACACCTATTTAAATATGAACGTGTGCGGCGCGGTGTGGGCCGTTGACGCGGCGTGTGTGAACAGCTGCGCTTCCGGAAGCCGCGCTCTGGCCCACTATTGACATCACTCTTTACATCGCTGGATGAGTCGTTATTTGGATATAGCAGATACATTCGTTCGACTCAAAAGCGCCAGATGAAATTACTGTCAGCCAATCCTGTCTCTCCAGATCGAGTTTCCAAAGGAGATATCGGTAACGTTAAAGTGACAAAAATCATATAGGCACAACATATCACAACTTATATCCCGCCCAGTGGAGTACAGAGCCAAGTGTTTGACTTACACCTTCCTTATTTTCACCCACTGTTTTCACTATTGTGTGTCATCAACTGACACATTTTACATAAGAGTAAAAAGATGAGATAACAAGAAACAAATTTTAACACTCCAAGATGTATAAACACTGGGTAAGGAGTCCAGTTTGAGACGACCTCGTATGAATTGGCATTTTTTATTCATTATGACTAGTTTCGATAGTGAAATGTTCTGAATGTCCGTTCTATAATTAGTTAATTTGAATCTTTTTTTCCTTATACTAAGAAATATTAACGCAATAATAAATTGTATCAATAAATATTTGACATAACTTAAATCGAAGGAACGAGCGACATTTTCAACAAAGAACCCCAAATTGAAGTTTCCACTTGACCGGCTTATTTTAACAAGCATTGGTTTACTTTATTCCGTGCGATTTTAATGAGAGTTTAGTGAGCTGGGTCGCAAAACTAAGGATACTTCGGCGCGGCTGCCGGCGCGCCGCCTGACCTTGGACATTATATTAAATGTAAAATGTCTTCGACCGTCGACGAATTCTACTTGATTCATGCTCCGAGATAATATCATTTCAAATTGATTGATAAAACAACAAATACTAAAAGGACTCTAGACAATAATTGTAGATATCTTGCCTACAGTACTTTGCTTTAAACTTAATGTACGTCGAAAAATGACACGTTAATACCTTTATAATAATAAAACAAAACATTTAAATACCGACATAATAATAAAAGCCTTTATTCGTACAAATTTACATAATATACAGGTTTTTTTAATTATTGGGGGTGCGCCAATTTGGCAAAGACTTTCTCCAGCTTGGACCGAACTTCTCCATTGCTTGCTGCTCTGGTCCATGTTCTTGTCACCGTCTTTAGTTCGTTGTCCCATCGAATACATGGTCTGCATCTCTTCCTGCCTTCGTGTCCAGAGAACCGAGTCATTAATAACTTCGACCATTTGCCCCTACCCCTGATTGTGGCCAGTCCACTTCCATTTTAGCTTCTTAGCATCAACTGTGGCGTCTTTTGTTTTTGTGTGCTTTTTGCTGATTGTAATTTTTATTAAATACGTTAACATATTTATAATACACACATAATAAGGCCGGCAACGCACCTGTGGTTCCTCTAGTATTGCAGATGTCCATGGGTGCCGATGATCGCTCTTGTGATCCCGCCGCTCGTTTGCCCCACTTCTCGTATAAAAAAATAAAAGTAAGTTATCTACATCTATACTATTATGTAAAGCATAGACTTATTTACCTATGTTAAGTAGGATCTCAGCAACCACTGGCTACTTTTTTGTCCGCGTAATTTAATAACATCCGTGTAATAGTTTATCAGTGTACAGTAAGACACAAAAACTATTTCCATCTGTATCAAAATCGTTTCAACTTTTTTGTAAATCTTACGTTACTTACATCGCCATTTTGTTACATTTGTTTCCAGGTGTTTGGTTAATATTTTTGAACGTATAGAAGGTGCTCTGAATATATAATGTTGCAACAAAGTGAGAAATGCCCGTTTATTTGACCTCGAACACGGGTGCACAGCAATTAAGAGACGAGACAAGGTGACAACCCTGGGCTATAGCACAAGACAATTGAGCAGCCAATTAGGGCTGCGAATGTGTGCGCTTTCTCGTCGTCCCGCGGCTGCAGGGGGCGGAGGGCGCGGCGGGCGCGTTAACCCCCGATGTCCGAATGGCATCACCAACAAAAAAGCCCATCAAGGTCCAACAGAAGATTGCAACGGCGATTCCGGAGACAATTTACCAGTTTTTGTTTGAAATTTTAATGCATTTTCAGACGGTCAAAAAAGGACACGATTCTTTATGCGACAGGTTCACTTTTATGGTTTGAGAAAAACGAGCTTTCATGTTGCCGGGTGCTTTGTTAGCTTTCTACATAATATACCTTAGGTACATAATGGTTATTAGTATTTATGTTGGAAAGTTCATAAGTAACTTAGCTGTCGCTCGCGACTCCCTGTGCAAGGAGTGCAAAGATCCGTTCAGGCATTCAGTGACTAATAAACGAATGCTTTAGAATATTTAGGACATCTAAACTTACTGGCAAGCCTTTTAATCTTTAAATGACTCTGAGTGCGACTGTTCATTGTCTTTCATAAAACATATGAAGTTATTTCTATCTCTTTCTAACATCGCTAAGTGAGGCGTACAGACTTTATTTACAATTCCGTGGCAAGTCTAATGGAAATGAGATTGGTTTCGGCGCACAAATTGAGTGTGTTAATCAAAGTCTACGGTTTACATTATACGTTTCGTTTGACTCGCAACAGGCTCGTGTGAACTAAGTTTCTTGTCTAACTCTCGTGTAGAGATCCAAGCTTAACTCATTATTTGGCCTTTTAAATGGTTTACGTAACTAAATGTGTGTAATTAAACTATTGAGATAACGCTTGTTGCCTATGTGAACTGATTCTGTGGTCATTTAGGACAGTTCTAAAGATCTAAACTAAACTTTAGAAAACATAATTCGAACTTATTAATATCTCAGGAGATTACAAAATTATAGTAAAAAAAATATTCAAGTATTGCTATTAGAACCCATGACTTACAAATTCAGAATTCGAAACTCTCTAACCACTGAACAATAAGGGCTTCATTAACATGTTTACATTAATACTGTACAAGTAATTTGTCTTGAGTCAACTCAGTATCTGTATGAGCTTTATGTATACGCCTTAATTAACAATGATCAATCGACGTTGTCCCGCGACGTCACGCCGGCACAACACATGAACCGAGTTCGATTCCAAATCGTAACAAAATATATTTTTGCCTACAACAAGTAAACAGATTTCTTGACAACTGATTTCGCAGTGGTACATACGAAGTGTTAACAATCAGAAATCTTCACGTTATTAAAAGAATATTAAACTGTGATAAAGATATGCTATCTACTAAGCATCAACAACATCATCATCATCTGAGTAATAGCTTCTTTCTCTACTGCAATGGCTTTAATAGATATAAGAAGTTGTTAATTCACAACTTCGATTTATATTAAATCATTACCCGTCTTATATTCATGAGTGAGTCATTTTATCCGTTTGTTCCGAGTGCAGAGAAATCGCTAGCGCAGTCCACGCGGCGGCGCTCGTGGGCCCGTGGGCGTGGGCGTGGGGCACGGCGAATGTTATCCGCCGCTAAGAATTAATGTATCAGGAAGACGGAATCAACATTAAGATTACTTACATGGTGCCGTCATTTGATATTACTGAGGGGATATCTTTGCAACTGCTCTCTCTCTCGAGCTTTTTTATATAAAGTGTTATTGACCGTGGTTTTGGAAACTGCCCCTAGAAGAGAACTTTATGGAAATTTTGTGTAATATTTTTTGTATAGTATATTGGCTACAGGCCATAACACGTACGCACATAAAGTCACAATGGCGAGCGCGTCAAGCGTCCGATAGATTGGCAAATATAATAAATGCGACACAAAAAGTCGTGTATCGGACGACGGCGGGCGACGGGCGACGGGCGGCGGGCGGCGGGCGGCGGGCGACGGGCGTCGGACAAGTCGGCAGACGGCATCGTTATCACATCGTCAATATTCGTCAAATTAGCATGAATGCAAGGCGGCGGGGTCGACGACCCGGTTAGGACGTGGGAGCGGCGCGCGCGCACTTTTTGCACCCCGCTGCTGCCGCGCAGCCGCCGAGCCTCGCGACGGCACCGGACAGGTAGCCGCTGTCCGCCGCCGCTCTCAGCGCACCCGCTCCCCCTACCGAGCTTTTTAAGTTGCTCTTGTTTACGCTTTTGTATCTGTGTGCCTAAATTTCGGTGCTTTTAAAACGAGATTTTATGATCCTTCGCAGTTGCTTGTCGCTTTTGTTGGATATTTAAGTTTAAGCTTAAACAAAGTTTCAATCGATTTATGATTACTTAATTGATTGTAGTAGCTTAGTAAACTTAATGTAGTTCAAATTAATTACTTGATTATTTAAATTGTTATCTTAATTCGTACCGGGTCTTACATTTTTAATATCCAATCTTTAAATGCCAACTTAACAATTTTTTACTTGGTTTATGCAAATATTCGGTTAGGCTCTTCCTAAAAATTTGAACTTGACATTAGCCTGTGATAACTTCTTGTAACACATAAAAAAGACTCGTAATTAACTACTGAAGAAATTCTTAGCACCTACGACCACTCGGCAACGACAAAAAAACCATAACCAAAAACGACCAATTTATCTTATAATGTATTTTTGTTTACGTTCACATTAAGACAATATTGCGGAAAATTTATTCGTAAAGTTTACGGCACTTCTGGTGTTAATTCAATTCTCTGATCGGAGGAAAACACATTTTTTATTCACGTAGCGTTTACGGAGTTGAGGACCAATCAAATTAAGGCACCCCTATCGCGAGCCCGCGGGCGAGGGCGAGGGCGAGGACGCGCCATTGATCTGTACAGACAGACAGAGCGCCTGTAAGTAATTGCTGAGATGAGGCCTTTCTTTAAAGACTTCACCAGATGTATTTAACTGCGTCCATAAAATGTAATAAGCACTCGACCTCAGTTTATTGCTTAATTTGTAAATGGATTCACTTCTAGTCACAACCATGACAAATAAACAGCAAAGGTATAAAATAACAGTCAGTTTTTCCCACCGGTACAAAAGCGCCTCCAAGAGAATAGATGAAACATCAACCTTTCTAAAAAGTCTTAGGTAAGTTAAAGATATAGTAGATTATAAAGTAAAAAGAATCCCTAGATTGTACTTAGCCTTTACCACAATTAAACCAAATCATCATAATCAACCTGTCCCTTTACGGAGGGTCGACACAGTATGTACTTCCATAAATCTTTGTCAGCCGTCATATCTGCAACTCCTTCATACAATCCATCCACACCTTTACAGCTATCCACATTCAATCTCATCTTCTTGTTTATGTGCTCATCATCTCTTCGCACATGTCCATACCTCGTTAACTTAACCGATACTGAAACGAAATATTTACATTTAATTTTTGTGATAGTGACGTCACAAACAGGCTTAATTTCGTAATCAAAACAGAATGTGCGGTCGATAGTTGAATATGCAATGATTTACAACGTAATTGGGCCGTGTTGTCGCTTCCCTCACAATTTCAAAATCAATTTTCAGCGAGCACGGCCGCGCCACGTTCACAGTGTCGGAGTTTAATTTAACTGGTACAACACGCGAACTTAAATTTAATTAAATAAATATAATATGTGAGAAACAATGTTACAGATTGTTCAATGAGGGCAAGTAATTGGAAAGAACAACTCGCGCTATCAAAAACGAATCGATTTCTGATTTTGGTCAACGAAATATTAAACCTTTTTCGAAACCAAATGTCGAAAAAAATTTTTAAAATATGGAATTAAAAAAAAAGTTTTTCGCAGTTGACATTTCATAATTTTTTATAAAAAAATATGAAAGGAAGTAAGGCTTTTCATTTGGTCACTGCTGCGCGTAATTTTCTGAGCAAAGGGAATGGTATAACTCAATGGTGGAGGAAACAGTAAAAAACGTAATAACTAATTCGAGTTCGTTAGGCTTTTATACATTTTAAGTTTGAAAAATGTAAGTTAAAGTTTCAGAAACGTTTTTTATGATTTAAATATATGAAGGAACAATAGCTCACAAAATTTGGATCTCATATCTTCACAATTCGTAACATTTTTTTGTAATAATAGTAGATTTTTGTTTATATACTAATATTTCTTCTAACCATTCCTGGTAAGATAGAAAAAGCTTGTGTTAGGATATGATTCACAACAATAGTCGAATGATGGGATTCGACCCACCACCGCTAGATCTTGGCGCTTCAAATATAATATGTAGGTATACTGAAACTTCCTTGGTTTTCTTCTCGGCGCTGTAATAAGATTTATTCAGAAATTTGTTTGTATTCAAATTTTATTGGTTCATATGAAATTTGACTTATAACAGTTTCAAAAATGGAATAAATAGAACCAGGGTCGGATTTTGTTTTATTATTTTTAAGGAAACATTGTTTTCGTTTCTTTGCGTTGATCCCCTGCAACTTGAATCTGCACTTAAAGTTAGGCCGTGTATCTCGCGTGTATACAAGAATACTAATCAACATTATCTGTATACTGCGCGGTAGCCTTATCAGGTAGCGATGTCGAACGGACATTTTAAAGTGCGCGTGCGAGATCCGAGATAGTGAATAAACTTAATTTTAAATTTATTAAAAAAGCCTTCGATCATTTTTGGACTGAGTTATGCTTGAGCGTTATGGAACAGTTTCTCCTTCAGGGAGGGAATTTGCCTCTTTGAAAGCTTTTCAATCGTTACCAACTTCTCTAGATTTGCTCTCCTACATTTCCTCAAGAGTCGTATTAAATTTAGAAAAGCGCTTTTACGTAAATTTATTATATGACAAATACGTCATTTTCTTTGTCCTGTAGACGACGCGAAGAGGACGCGGTGGCACAATTCGCGGCCACGTCCGCACTTTCGCGCCAAACCTGTTATTTCCCGCGCTCGCCGATACAGATGTGTTAGATCGCAGCTGCAATTGAACGGTTACGTCGACGCTTCGAGAACATTAGCTGTTTATTATAATTTAGCTGACGTTTCTGATCGATTTACTAGTCGGAAGCCTTTGAATATGAAGAAGTCTAATATCGTCTTTCATTTACTTTCATTTGTCTGAATCTAAATAAACATTTTCTTTTGCGACATATTCATTCTGCCCTTTGCGTTAAAATTATTAATTGAGGTCTGGGCCATACGTGGGACCCCTTACACATTTGTTGTGCATATTAATTATATCTACCTTTGATTCTACCCAGATAAGGCCTCATGAACAACATGATAATTATAATTTTGTAAAACCAGGCCGTTTAATTCCGAATCTATTTTAGGTTTGAAGGGATTGATATTTACGGTTTCAAAATAGTCATCAAATATATTTGAGTAAACGAAACAATTGAAGTATGGGTACCGAGACTTGAGCTTTTGCATAATGTAAACTTTCCTGTCCAATTACGTAAAATACGGAGCTTAACAGGCAGCCGCCAGCCGCCAGTCGCCAGTCCTGCAACCGGAAGGGAGCAAGGTAATTTGGCGGCGGATTTTATGGCCACTAGCCAGGCGTAACTCTAACCAATTCCATTTCTTAATAGCTCTCCCCCCACTAGCCCCGCATCTCCCGGTACCTACACCTTTGGATACCGCAGAAGAGTACAGGAAGTAGACGGTACTATTTTAAATACATTTGCTTTATTCCTTGAATAATTTCTTGAACTTTACAAATCACGCGATATCTTGAACGAAAGATTATATACCATTAATAGGCACGCAGGGTATTTAATTGGTTATTTATGCAGTCTCTTAATTTCCTTTACTAGTTCTGATCTAAGATGCTTGCTTACTCGACCCTGAGTCTGGCAATAACTTATAGCTAGTTTTAAAAACTATTATTGCCTCATAACTTTGTCTCCTATAATACTTTGAGATTTCGATTCTAAATAAATACCTGTTCCGTTGTATAACATCCATGGAAATGGAACCTTTAAGTAATTATCATTACGTCTTTTAAGAGTTACCGCAAGTGACACAAGACATTACTGATGAACGGAAACTGTTAATTGCCTTAGAAATCGACCGCGTGGCTGCGTTGATACAAGCCATCATCTCGCTGCCAACGTAAACGGAACAGCTTTCCCGCGGCAGCTCGATGTAACGAGCACACAAAACCCCCTTCCACAAATCTCAATAGAGCAAAGGTGCCAACGTTATAAACATAAAAAAAAATATTCTCTTAAATTTGTCCTTTTTATCTGTGCGATTGAGCGTTTATTGTTGCGGTCTAGTCCTCCACAGTGCAGTACTTCAATAAAATATAATTTAATGAAAACAAAAGATCAATGAACTCAACGATAATTTAGAAATTTCAAGCAGAAATTCTAAAGTGATCATAAAATTTCGTCCCTCAATAATCCGTACACTTAACGAAGAAAATCAGGTTAAGTGACCGTCTATATTTAAAATTTGGAACCGTTCGTTCGTTGTCGACGGCAGCCGTTTCCGAGGCGGTGTATTTCCCAGGTAATTTCTTGTAGCATTAGTGAAAGTAATCAATCATTATGGACGAGCGTTCCTTACCTTTCACGTTGATTGCTGGAACGCAAAGGACACAGGCTTTTATCATAATCACATTGATTAGAGACGCTTTCACCTAATAACGTTGTTCACGCGTACTCAGGCGCAATAAATGCTTCAACGAGGATCTTAAATTACCTTTGCATATAACTTTGTCGAGATAAAATTAAACTATTAAAACTTTCGTGAGACATTTCACTATACTACTTATAAAACGGCTTAACTCACGTGCAACTC
>JAODUI010000012.1:1323548-1344287 GCA_027563995.1 Papilio gigon | reverse complement strand
GCCCCCGATGGGCTCGAAACTAGTCGGTACTGACACCGAGTTGCACGTGAGTTAAGCCGTTTTATAAGTAGTATAGAGATAAAATTGTGACTATTTCGACTTCGATTTTCAAAATCAATTGCAAAAGTTAATAAGAAACTAATTTGCTATGTTAAAGATAAAGCCAATTAGTTTAACAGTACAACTTCAATAAGATTCGTTTCTAGTGATATAAGTTTAAAAATGTAATTAAAATTTCTATTAGTAGTTCTCCTCTTTCATTTTGTTGTAACGCTTCATCGGACGAACTGAAACAGCAATGGATTGCGAAATTGAAAACTTTTAAAAGAGTTCGACCAAAGTTTGTTTTCTTCCTGATTTATTTGTTCACTCGAATCGATCGTATCGGAAAACATTCCCTTGAAAAATAGGGCCAGCGGAGCACCCTTCGACCAACCGTAAATCAGACAAGGAAAAGGTTACTGATTACGATTTACAAAGATTAATGTTTGACTTCAACTCCTCAAGGAATTTGCCATGTCCGAACTCTCAAATTATACTCGGAAATGTTTTCACCCTTCTAACAAATTTTCTTTAGACATCGAATAGAAGATATTTTATCCGCTATACTTAAGCGGTATACCAAACATAAAGGTATTTTCCGTAACTAATTTCATTAATAACAGAGATTTTTAATTAAATGTTGGATAAGCATAGTTTGTACTAGGACGATGGATTACATTTTGAACCATATTTTAGTGTAATATATACAAATAACACAAAATAACGAACAACAAGCATGATACTTGTCACTCTATCTGTCAAAACGACGATTGTCGAACCTAGACAATGTTGAGTACGATTCGATCCGGTCAAACGCTTAACAACTGCGCCACCGACGGTCGCTACGCCACCGACGCACTACTTACTAACTACTCGTCCACTATTAGCACAGATTAAATAATAATATAGAATACACTAGTGTTGTTAAACGACTCACACTAGTCCAATTATCATCTAAGTCCTTAAAAACGTGTTTTTCGTAAAATAAGTATTTTTATATAAGAACATCTTTTTATAAACGACATCTCATTAGATCCCTCTTGACGCAGGTATGACGTAGGTTTGATGTAACGTCACAAAATATACTATTGTTAACGAACGTAATTTCTTCATGTAACCGCGAATTTCTTACACATTGATATTGAAGCTTAACGTTTATAAGTTCTCAGTGTTATTAGACTTATTTGAAACGCCAAAAAGTTTATATGCAAATAAAGTAAAACACAAAATAAATCCAATTAGGTACTACAAGCTGTTAATTTGTACAATGGTCATGAATACATATATCCAAAAGAATAATTTAAATATTATTAATTTACGATGTGTCGGACACGGTAGTATAACGTTATGAAAATCCCCGCATCTCGCGTTAGATCATAATAAATGTTAATTCCGCAATGACTGTCTCGTTTTAACTCAATTTTTATGAAAATGTCGCGCTCTTCGCTCCGTGTGCTTTGCTACTTGTCCCGTGTGCCGTGCCTCGTGTCCCGTGTGTCGTGTCTCGTGCCCCATGCCACGTGTCGCAATTAGGTTAAGCGTACAGAATCACGTATGTTACCCGAGAATAACTGAAAACTGAAATTACATTTCATTTATTACAAATTATTTTAGTGCATTTTATTTTTTTACAAGTGTTCTTAACTTATTTTATACATATCTAGGCTTGTGCTAGGATATGGTTAAGGACAATAGTCGAGATGGATTCGAACTCTCGACCACGAGATCAGAAATCCGTACTCATCATCATAGCTATTAGTGCTTATAAAATAGTTGATTGTTAAGTTTTGAACATCCTAGATGACATTGATTATTTATTTAAAAAAAAAGTGAACCAACAATTCTCTTATCGGATAAAAATAACATAAAGCAAACAAAGTCAACAAGCATTTAGTGATACGTGCGCGTTCCTGCACCTTGGGCCGAGGTCGCGCACACTTGTTACAATATTATCTTAGAGAATATTCATATTCGTTCACATATTTTAGTGAACGCCAGAATAATGGAGGGCGCCAGTCAGGACCCGACTTGGGTACACAAAAATATCAAACATTTTTTTTTTCACAAACAAATATCTGAAATACATTAAAACATCCTTACCGTGTATATCTAATGATTTAAATAAATGTTTTATGGCGGAATAAATGGTTCTTCTATAAAATAAAAAATGAACTGGTCGCTGACGTCATCATTTCAAAGAACGACGTGACTAAACAACTATAGCTTGTAGCATGTAACTATAAACTATAGCGTTGAGAAAACATATCAAAACGTACAGGAATAATTAAAAGACAAGTTCATGTATCGGAAGTTATCATCTCTTCATTATTTACTTTTATATTAGTGATATCGCTAGTAGTATGATTCTTTGTCTAGGAAACTAGTAGCGTTAGTATAGTGGACAAGTCTAGGGGAGCAACAATAGTGAAAACTGTCCGACCCTGTTGTAGTAGGACTCGCAACGTTTCTCATTTCACATTCAAATATTTCCAGGCAAGAATAACAACTGCTTTTGAAGAAGTAATATTGCAGTTAAATGGTGCAACAATGTTGTACACAACACATATGAGGTTACATAGCACACCTACGAGGTTTTATTTGATACGAGACATTGAAGTTTTATCATACGTCTGTTTTATTCTTAAATAATTCTCACAGTACACTAAATGCCAATTGTAATATATATATATATATGTAAAGATGAACTTTTTATGTTTGAATATATTACATTGTTTTTGTAGAAACGAGTGCATTTTTATATAAAAGAAGAGAAGCATATCAAACACTCTACAACTACTAGATATATTTAGTTGGTATTCAATGTCTTGTCTAGTTTTATATCAATGCTGCCTAGATGGCGTTATTAGATTTATGTATAAAACTTTTAACGTACTAAAATAACTGCGAGACATGTCTCCGATGCTGAGGACGACGCCGACAGGATATGTAGGCAGGTTATCGTACACTGCGCACTGTATGTATACAGTAATAGTCCGCCGTTAAAAGTTCTGCACAATCTTCGGTAGCGTTAACATCTAGCTCCGATACTTGACCTTACTTAACAGTTACTTAGACCCGTCTAACAGGTGATGCCTTGGTTAGGGCGACGAGTGTGTTATTAATGTCGTAAAAATAAGTGGGCGTCGTTAGATACGGCGCGGAGGCACCGAGGTGATTATACTTAGCAGTGTCCCGTGTGTGCTATAAAAGAGAATGGCTAGCCATGTGGCTGGAAGACTGAAACGAAATGATTTTTGCTACATGCTATGATCAACCTAGGTTGTTCAAATGCATCCTCTTTGTAATAACGAGTTGCAAAAGTGTACCCAGTCTGAGGTTGAATCGTTAAGAGAGCTCGAGTCGTAATTATGATAAAAACAAAACACAGTTTCTTTAAGAACGACAGGAGTTTATGGAATGGCGATTGCTCGAATTCAAATGTTGAAATAAAAATTGTAAAGAAACGAATGCTGCGGTACATTTATTTGAGAAACAAAAGACTTTCGTCCGCCGGCGACCGCGACCTTTTTAATATCGTTTTATTTAAATCTAAAACATTCTTAATTGGAACGCTTCCTTTGTGTGAAATTTCATACTTCAGTTCACTCATTTGAGCTTTTTAGGAATAACTTTGTGATACATAACACGAGAGAACGTTCAGTATTCAAATAACTTAAAATAAACAGTTGTCAAAATGATAACAAGACTTTTATCAAAATTAAAAAGTCATTTTTGTAAAGAAGACTATCCGAAATAACAAAGCCCTTTTCTGTACTGGAGACGAGGATACTCCGCTTAATTTTAATGGCACAAAACAAAATTAACATTTCCTTGTTAATTTATGCACCAGTTGAAACTCGACGCCACGCGAACTCACAAATGTGCATTTTTGTTTTCATTCTTTTATTGCGCTAAATTATTCCCAAGGCATAAAAATAAATACGACAAGTTTTTGATTTAAGATAGATTTTGTCTGCGACTTATAAAAACTTAGTATGCCTTTGCATTATTCCAGAAAGTTTCCTATCTTGGCACGAAATTGCATCCAGGTCACTTTAGCCGTTTTGAAATCACCTGCTAACAAATATCCATCTATCTAAGCTTTCACATTTGTAATATTAGTAAGACAAATAATAAAATTAAAATTTATTATTATTCGTAAAGTTTTTAAAAAAATGTAAAAAGCTTGAAGCGAAAACAAAATGCAAATGTCCGTCGTTACACGGTAAACAAACAAGGCGGGGATTCCCGCGGCGTGCCGTGACCCGAACATAAGTGCGGTTCAATTATTCGACGTCTCGATATTTGGAGTGCCGGCTTTTTCTGGGCTTAGCTTGAAAGCTTTCCAAGGCCTCCGAAGTGCGCATCTTTTCAGTTTCCCGCTTAAGGAGGACTGGATTTATTTCTTACTGACGTCATTTAAACTTCGAATTTGATGCACATTAATTATTGCCCTTAACGAATTCGGAGATAAAATAACAAAAAAAGTGGATTATGAATTGTTAATGTCGATTCTTTGTAAATGTAATCGGCCGCCATGTTTTATTTAAGACTTTGATGGAACAACGTCACACACATATTTTATTCAACGGAATCAATGTGAACGCGGGTTGAATTAAGAAATTTAAATGTAAATTATCTTTACCAAATGTGGCATTGAGAAACAAGTATCGATTGCCAATCTTTTACTTAATAAAAAAACAGTATGTTTTACTTAATAATTGCTTTTTTTATAATCAAGATAACAAAATTTAACAGATTTGATTAAAAAAAATGCTTGACGTTTTTTTAACAAGCCTAATAGTTAAGGGTAAGGATTTCCGATCTGAAGTCTAGAGTTCGAAACCTTTCTATTCGACTATTGTTATTAACAATATGCTAGCACAAGCCTAGAGATTAGTTGGATTGGTGAAAGAAATATTAGTGAATCTGCTACGATGTTATTCTAAAAAAACTTGAATCAAACGGATCAGAGTAAGTTGAGAAGCACCTGGACTAGCATTTGTGTTCTGCCAAATTGTCTTTGATTAATCGCATACGTCAGGTGGCCGGCTCTCTTTTAATTACACTAAATAGGTCTGTTTCCGCCGCCGCTAGTGAAGTCGTCATTAACGCTAATTAATTGACAAGCGGGGAGCTGTCTCATTATAAAAAAAAATTAAAGGTAATATATACAACTTACAATGTAATTATATTTCTACTTATAATTGATCTACACAACTTCAGCGACTTAGGAATTGGCTAGTTTTTTCTATATCCAATAAACAAATTACTTAGAACGGACTATTGATCTACCGGTCGTGGGTTCGAATCCCGTCGTTCCACTTTTATCGTGAACCATAGTTTAACAGAAGCTTTTCCAAACTTACAAATACAAGAAGTATCGGTAAATTAATAAAATTCAACTAACATTTTATCCAAAAAAAGCTTAGACAGATCAACGGACAGTACTACCTATATATTTAAGATGTAAATGTTGTAAATACAGAGTTATAAAGTTGAACGTAGTCAGGGCAGCGGGGACAGGGTCGTCACGGAGTCGTGTTTACCAAGCTCCCGCCCGGGATACACAAACAAGGCCGCTACTAAAAGCCATACCCGCTTTTTTTAACCACAATCAGCCTAGTACTACCGGGAGCGACACTGAACTTTGTGTGTGGTCTATTGTACTCAGAAATAAACCATCATAAAACTATTTGTAGTTCTATATACCTAATTTCCCATTTAAATCTCTAATTAGTTGATTAAGAAGACCATCAACATAGATTAATGTATTTTACATGCATGAAAACTGGGCACTTACGTCTCTGAGTAGTCCGTCTACTTTATTTAACTAGTACCTACATTTTAAACCGCAAACAGCTTAGAAGTGATAAAGAGTAAAATTTATAAACGTGTATTAAAATTTACAGCACAGTAAATAGTAATACGGTTTTGTACATTTTAATTACAAAGTTGGAACTTGTAGAGAATTCCAATATAACTTGTATTTTTTTTTTCTTTATTGCGTAGAATTACTGCGAGAATGAAATTTTACGTTCACATAAAGTTTCTTTATGGAAGTGTTGTGCAAAAATGTTATCTGTAGTGGTCGTGGGAAGGTGGTGATGAGATTACGATAATAGTAGTATGCGATTGTTCATTGCGTAGTTTGTACGAGATGAAAGCACATACATGTTGGAACGCAGGCAATGGACCCGTGGCAACGCACTAGCATTGTTTCTTTTTTTAAATATTCATCTTATTACAAAATCCCCATTAATCTGGTTAATCAATCGTCATTGAGTATATGTTCAGTCAGTTTGTAAACTAACGATGCAATCTATTGAAAGGGTTACTAAAATTTTATTACTTTTAAAGTTATGCGTTAAAACAAAAACAAACAACTTAGTAACACAGATGGCATTTGAGACTTGTCTATGAAACTTATTGGTTTATTTATTTCATACTTACACAAGAAAAGAAAAGGCGCTTGCGAGCTTCACTCTAAAAGACTTCAATAGTTATGTATAAATCTAGGCGAACGTCATTCATGTAGCGGTCCTCCAGCACGTAATAAGCCGGGGCGTACGTCGGATTGCGCGAGCGACGTGCTATAGTAAATGCCTCGGTCCATTCAGCTGATGTTACGTGATTCAACTGCAGACTAGGAAAAACTATTTGTTCTGTACTCATCTAAGTTGCAAGACACAATCGATAGAAATTAATAGACCGAGTTAATTGGATAAAAGTTATTAAAACAAGTTGATAAGGCGATTTGGTAAGATCTCGATAGAAACTAATTGACAAAGCTATGAAATATTATCAGCTTCAACGTTATAGTAGAGCTTTTTAGCTTTAAATTTCTAGTCTTCTTTATTTTTACAGACCGATATGTGCAAAAAGAAACTGTAGAAAAAGCATTACCTAACCATTCATTATTAGTTTTGAAATCCTAAAACTCAAAATGCCACTTACCTAAAATTCACCAAAACGTTTTTATCAACTCATTATACGAGGTCCGAGCGGTAATGAAGTCAGCGTTGCTCCATTTCGAGCGGCGAGCTTCCAAGTTGTCAGGAGAGGTCCCGCGTCCCGTATTATAATTGGAGGCTTTTTGCGATTTCGAGAACCGCCGCGTTGCGTGCGCGCATGCCGGGGCCGGGGTGGAGCCCGCCGGCGGGGCGAGGGGCGCGGGGGTGTCACTGTGCAAATGCACTCGTAAAGCCGGCGCGAGGTCAACGCACCCCCGCCCCCCGCCGCGCCGCCGCCGCCGCGCACCCTCCTGTTACATTACTATGATACGTTTGTTTCCTCGCAGACTAGATGAGCCGCCGGCGCTGCGTGCGGGGTGCGGGGTGCGGGATGCGGGTGATCTCGGTTATGGTTTTATTCCATTCATAAAATTTTTTTTTATTTCATGGCTGCTTTGTTTTAAAATATGCGTGAAGATACTTTTCCTAGTTCATATAACGCGATCTGCCTGACAAGACAATTTCATAGCAAAAAATAGAACTTCTAACAGAGTCACATAAATTATATGAAACATTTTAATTATTCTTCTAAAACACCATTGAAAAGTATGATCAAAATAACAATTACAAAGTTACAATTTTGTAAACAATAACATTGAGAACAAAACAGAAATTTAAGTACACATTAATCATCCTTCTTGCAAAGAATTCAATGGAAGTTGGTCGCTAGAGGGCGCATCTAACGCGGCAACTTTTCCGCGCTTTCTAACAACCCGCGGGTCGTGCCGACGACCAACTTTCCTTCTTCCTACTCGGCACACTATACGCATAATTACCGCGCTCTACTATACAAAAAGTTGTCGCTCTCAGCTAATAAGGTCGATGAAGCACAAATTCATATCTTGGAAGCTGGAACTAAAAACTAGCTACACCATGAATAGTTAACTTTACCGGCCGCTTCCGAAGAATAGCGCAAGATTCTAGCTCAGGGCAACTGCGTTTTTATGCATATTAAATGAACCTGTAGAATTAATATAAAACGGTACTAATGTGTGTTTCTTAAACACAATATTGCAAGTTACTACAGAATTAGATGATTTAAAATAACATCTGAATGAGAGACAGATGCCCAACTGCCTTTAGATATCAGTACATATTCTGCTTTTATCGAGAGACATGTATTCACTAATTTTCTTTTATTTTATAATAACAATCAGCTATATTTCAACATATTGTAGATCCTAGAAACCATACTAAAAATACAAACATAAAAGTACACACTTTTTTTATCGAAATTTATTTTTGAGATTTTTGTCCGTTGAGGACATGCCAATCCCATAGTGCCCATGATGTATCTTCTCTGTTTAAACGAGCTGGCACAATCGTACCGCCGCGTTAGCGGTCGGGCAGCTAAAATTGTTAAAACTAGTCCAACGTCAACAAGGTTGAGCTTCAAAGCTTCAACTCCTCAAACAACAGCTCGCGCTCCCGCCTGTTCCTCTCATATTCCAACAGCAAGTGTTGGACGTCCTCTGGCTTTCTGCAACGAAAGTATAGATGGATGATTGAATTTAAATTAGCTATAGATATAACTCATAGTTTGGAAGAATGCACAGATAATGTACCGAGTTTCTTTTAGTGTCATGGTAAACAAAAGAATGTATTTATATAAAATTCTATGCATCATACTGTATGTTTGGCTTCCTATGTTCATGTCAACTGGACGAGACGCACGTCGACTATTTAAGAACAAAAGCTGAGCGAGTATAGACCATGCTAATACATTCAACAACGAAGTGGAATGAATTGTCCCCGGGCCTGCGACGGCATACCTCCAGCCTGCAGCCGCCAGCGTCCAACACATTAACGACTGCTAAGTAAAAGTTCAATTTCCCATGAAAGGAATATTGTCGTTTGCCGTTCACTTAGCCGCGAGTGCTAACCCTAAGGCGCGATTCACACTCGTCCACTAATGCACTTGTCACAGTTTATACGGGCGAGCGATGGCAAACCGCGTTAACGTTGCATATGAAATTATAAACTCTCAAAATCATGGTGTGCGTTAAAACTAAATACGTTTAAATAATAATAAGAACTCCCAATATAGCAGTCAAAGGATTAAAATACAACGTTGAGATTCTATCGGTGTTTTAAAACAAATAAAATCTTTAACTTTTTCATGTCTCTGCGAAAAAATAGTAATTGGTAAAAATTGGTATTATAGCATACAATTTTAATTGGTATATTAAGGTGTGTAGAGTAGCAGCCAGTTAAAAACACAAAAGAAATGTGTGCGTGCGTCTGTGACACGGGGGTATGTGACAACTAGTTGTGATGGTGTGCACACGTCTTAACACGCAAGTCGCCGAGGAGTCAAATAATAGAACGTGTATTGTTTCCCGTGCGGGCGTTCGCCCCGACATGGCCGACATGGCCGACATGGCCGACAGGGCCGACATGCGTTGGCGCACGCCGTGTGAGCGGGCCCGACCCCCGCGCCTGCGAGCCTATTGTCCCCACGCAGGCCCTACGCGGCCTCTGTCGCTATGCAACCATGTTAATTCATTTACACTCTATTAATTTGAATGGCAATATTCAAACATCATTTGTTACAGATCGAAAGCCATCGTCCCACACACTGGTTTATGTTTATTTTAATTTCATGCAATCATTATGCTTCTATCCAAAGTGCCATTGTGTAAATAGACATGACGTAATCAACTAAGCTATGCACATATATATAAACTGCTCCCCATAGCTTATCGCCGCCTAATGTGTAGTCCAAACTTCCGCGCGGTAACTCCCTGTGTAGGTAAGTGGCCCCGCTGGAAATGGCCGTGTATATTTTAAGTGTCAACAGTGGCGATGTCGACGGCGGTGGCTGGCGGCTCCTACAAACGGCAGCTTTCGAACCTTACTGCAGCCTTGAGCTCGGAAGACGGGCGGACGTTTGATATCTTGACATGGCAGCGGTGCCCAAAGCTTCCGTTGCTATTCGTTTTAAAGCAATTAATTTTATTACTTAATTTAATACTTCGTGGGACACTAACCGTCAACGAATGTGATGCCAAATGAGAAATAAGCCATTAAACCAGTAATAAAAATAAACTTAGTAGATTTAATGTGACCAATAAGATAAAAAAGACGGAACACTTATTTCATACATTTTTAATTTATTTAATTATTTACTTTCTATTGTCTTTTAACACAAAACTGCAACCCTTTGTAGTTGCAATCTTTTTCTTATCATGAAATCTTTGACAATCAGACGTAACGTTTTAAAAAGCGTCAGAAAATTTGTTTATTCAATACCGAAAACATTCTTGTTCCGTGTACGATGCCATCACAACTTTAATAGGCATCGCACGGCGCTCTCGTAATTATTACATTTGCTTACTATTTCCTGCCAGTTATTGCGTAGAAGCAAATTGTAATATTCACTAATTTCCCCCAACACGTATTTATGACTTTTAATATTGTGCTTCCGTTTTCTTAAAAACGTGAATTGTTACTCTGATTGCTTTTAAGGACACCGTAAAAGTTTACACTAGCGAAATTCTAGCAGACTACTAGAATAAATTAAATTAAAAGATATGAAAGTGAGGATGAAAAAGAAAAATATTATATCACGTCACAAAAAAGAATAACTACAAATATATTTTTGTTAAGGAAAAAAATAATACACAGATAATAAACAAGGGTGGACTGGCGCCAACATTGTCACGTAGCAATTCAATAATTCTGGAGTGTAAAATACTTTCAAGGAAAAATATTTTTGCGGCTTCCTCCTAGCTCGTGGGATCGCTGACTTTTCCGCATTACATTTGAAATATTTTGGTAAATGGTACGTGATGTATTTTAAAGATTATTGACACGAGTCGGTGGCCTATTTTTAGTTTTTTTTCTTATTGATCTTCCTTTGAAATGTCCCAACCATCATACTGAAATATGAAGTGAATGGCCGGGCCGCCTTGACTCGTCTTAACTTAAGGCATCACTTTGTCGCATCCGGAAGCACAATATTGTTAAGACCGTCCTGTGAACGATTTAGTTAAATAAAAGTTTTGTAAAAATAAATTATGTCTAAATGGTGACGTTGGGGATTTTTTCCGTAATATTTTATTCAATAAGAATCACTGTCTCCTATTTTAATGTTACTATTTTGCATTTTTGTTACAACGCCATCTATAATAAAACTTAAAACCCAAGGTAACATATGCGCCTTTCCTACTGCTACCGCGAAGCTATCGCCATCTCTCGAATGTTAATAATGATTTACAATGTACCTCTGAATTTGGAGTTTATGTTCATATCTCATTAGTTTCATTGCATTCTATTCGCCATTTAAGAAATTCGTATTGTTTTGTTTAATCGAAAAAAATGAATATCGTAGATTTTATTTCAAAGTAAGGTCATTAACGTCAAAATGACAAATGACAGTAGGTTATTTTTTCAAATCGCTCTATCGTTCGTTCATAAATTCTGTCAGTGTCAATCCGTGCGAGTGTCGGCGAGCTATTGTCGATGTTCGGCGTTTTGTATTCAAAATCCGATTTGTTTATTACCGCGATTTTATAAAATAACGCCGTTTATTAATAATGTATCTTACATAACTGTATAATTAAAAGTTGCTACGTGAATTTTGATTCGTTTTTATAAATTATGAAGCCTTTACTATTTCTTTAATTATGTTACAATAGTGAAAGATGGACGGAAATCTCAGTTGTTAAAAAGCGTGTCGTTTCGATGAATATTTTAAAGGAATATGCTTAAAATCAAGAGACATTAAGGATACTATATATTGTTGTAAGTAAAGACCATTATCTACACCATTTAGGACTAAATAACAAATATTAAAGTACGTACAGTATACATCGGTCATCAATATTTACTATCTTATGCCAAATAAAATATTGACGTTATCAAGTTGTCGTGTTTACAAGCCTTGACAAATGTAGATTTTTATAATTGATGTGTTTATTTATATAACGATTACTAATATCACACTGTTTTTTTTTGCAACACATAGTTTATAAAGGGAATTATCATTTTACTCATTAAAATAAATAAAATGTAATGTGTAATAAATGTTTAATAAATTATGCTACTTTTTGATAGAAAGGGACCCTTTATTTTCTCATTATACAGAACAATAAAGATGATTTATTTGATAAAACTGTCCAAAAAATGACTTGAATGTACCAAAAACATCACATAACTCTGAATGGTTACTTCACAGTTAGAAAAAATTAAATTCATTGCAAGCAAATCATGTTAATACAAATAGGGTATACAGAGCCAATGAAAATTATTCAATGTTTTACCACATTTAACCTGTAATACTAGAATCAGTGTTATTTTTTTTTTCTATTTTAAAGGTATGCAGATGTAGACATGGCCAGCAATGAATCCAGTGTTCGAGTTGCAGTCAGGTTAGTATTTGGACAATACTGGAATGCTTAATTAGAGGCCTTATGTGACTTTGCTCGGTTGGTAATTTATAAAAAAAATATTAAAGTCTGACTATATTAAAACCTAGGATGTATTGTAGAAACATATTGATTACACTAAAATGAATTTCTTTGTATATGTTAAAATGGTATGTAATAATGAAGCAAATTGAAGTGATTTTTATATTTGTGGCTAGGCTTTTTGGAATTATATCATCTGTTGAATCTGAATCTTAATGATTTTCAGAGACATGTTGGAAGATAGTACTTGAAGTAAAAGTATTCTTGTGCTTGTGTTTTTTTTTTATTTAAATATTGACATGACTTACTACAAGTCAAAAAAAAATTACAAGGACTCGAAAACTTATATTATTTCTTTATTTTGAAAAACTATTTATAATTATGTGTAAGTTAATTTGTGTCGAAAAGTCGTCGAAACGATAAAACGAACACATTTGAAAATATCGATGGGTTCCGATGGGCCGATTGGGCGAACGTCAAACGGACGGGAAAAAATTCCCATTGGATTTATCGCTCGATCGATCGGCCCAACAGGAAACACCGATATCGATGAACATCTCAGCATATAGAGCTCTTAGAGCAAGTGCGGTGCGCGACAACTTTTGTTGTATGGTAGAGTAGGTGGCTTCAAGCCTAAAGAAATCTTCATGTTAGTGTTAACACTTTACAAAGTAGGTAAATCGTTCTCAAGTGTTTCAGTTTTAGATTCTAAAATCGTCTAATATTCACAGATAAGCGGATTGAACGATTTAAGTTTTCCTAAACCATAAAGTGCGTAGGTTGTCTAGCATTTAAAATGTAAACAGTAAAGTTAAACATATTAATAAGTTTGTTTATACTACTTATAAAACGGCTTAACTCACGTGTAACTCGGTGTCAGTACCGACTAGTTTCGAGCCCATCGTGGGCTCATCAAGACGTTTTCTAAGTTGTATAGTGAAATGGCTCACTAAAGTTTTAATATCTTTATTAGGAACTTTCAATAGTAATAGATTAGTGAGTTTGCAAGTTTAGTTACATTAGAATATACGTGATAATTATGTAGAAAATGTGAGACGGTAAAATCTGCTGATGGATTTTTGTTGGATGCAAATTAAAAAAAAAATACTTTTTAACCTTCAATTTTCGTTACAAACCACAATAAAAAGAAAACTTTAAATCGATATTTAGTTCGTATCTTTCGGCTTTGAAAACGTACGGTTAACTTTTGAAATACATGTCAATAATAGACTAAACTTTATTAATAAACAACACACATTATCTACTTCATATATATTCAAGCAGTCGCTATGCTCGCAACATTTTTATTTGTGTCTGGAAATCGCTAACGAATGCTTAAAATATTACACGCTGCCGTTTGTTGGCTTTAAATAAGTATTCTAACTCAGTAAATGATTACAGTTTCATGTGGTTCTTGTTCCGGGTAACGTTCGGCGAGCATGATCGGTGTGTTTACAAGACGCGGCCGGAGACTCGGTACATTGTGAAGATGCTTGTGCACAACTTCACACTAACGGACCTCACCAATGACATCTCGTTGCTGCAGCTCAATGAACCTGTGAGGTACTCGCACGCTATCAGGCCCGTCTGCTTACCTACTGCCACAAGTAAGTCTGGTATTGGGTAGAAAATGGTATGTATCATTTTGACAATAATTATAGTTATTGCTATTTAGTTATGCTAGGCGCATTCATAACCTATTAAGCCAGATCAGATGCTTGGTATAGTATGTACCAACGTGTCTGTTCGCGGTGTTCCACCTAAAATCTATAGTCGCTTGAACGTTACGTACGTATTGAGTCGACGACGCGGGCACAAAACCCGCGTTTTTTGTTTTTTGTTTGTGAGAAAAAAGTTGGTCGGTGGACATAGCAGACGATTAATTATTTTTTTAGTATTACCCCGGTGTTTATGCTTCTCATTCATCAATTTATTTGTTTCTGATTGTATGTTCAGTTTTGCTATTTTCTTGTGCAATTAATTTTAATTGTGTAGATTGAAAACATTGAAGAGAGTCTCAATTTTTTTTTTGTTAAATAGATCGCATTTGTATTTTTAAATAGTAATATATTTAATTTAGTTATAAAACACTTTACAAGCTTGTGTTGCATTGTCAAACAACTTTATTACGGTTTGATATCATTAATATCATGGGCAATATTCTTTGATCATTCTTGTATGTTGATACAAGACTATTAGGACGTAATAAGAGAAACATAACACCTTATTTACACAGACTACAGAAGTTTTAACAAAACAAATTAGAGTAAAGTGGCCAGTCATTTTTTTTTTTTTAAATCTTTCGATGTTTAAAGAGTGAAGTTTTTGTTTTTCTTTTCTTGGTAGAATACATTAGCAAATTTTTGTTAATTTACTAATATTGCATGTAACCATTCCTGGTGAATTTGAAAAAGCTTGTGTTAGGATATGGTTTACGACAGTAGTCGAATGGCGGGATTCGAACGCACGACTGTTAGATCAGTAGTCCGTATCCTTAAACATCAGGCTATTGGCGCTTTATAGTAAATTATAAAAGATTTTATATGACGATGTTTACTTTATCACGATAGTACAAATTGAACGTAATTTTATGGTTTAATAAAATACAAGATTTTCTTTGTAAGGGTTTTAATGCATTCTGCTGATTTAGACATAAAATTGTTTTTACCGGGCTCGTTTAATGAGGTCAAAGTCCTAAATTTAAATTTAAAAATAAAGGACTTTTTGAATTTATTTGTTGTGAACTCGAATCTTTATTTAATTTGTGTATTGGGTACGGATTCTGACTGCGATAAAGGTGGCCGGTAAAGGACGTTGAGGACTTGTATTTTCTTTGGATGTACTTTATAAAAGTGCAACTTAACAATCCTCTAATCCTGAGAATGAAGTAGACTTGGTTAAAAAGTTAATTAATTAGTTAGTTAATTAATTAATTAATTGGTTAAATAACTTGGTTAAAAATTAATCAACCGATTACTTAATTAATTAATTAATTAATTAATTAATTATTTTTTAACCAAGTGTACTTATTTCTTAGGATGTGTTTGGATGCACTTTTATAAAGTACATACAGTACAAAGTCAATTAATTAACTAATTAAGTAACGGATATCCGTTCTTTCTATGCATTCAATGCGTAAATGTTAACTTAACTTTGTGATCCAATCGGTTCATATATACTATATACAGGAAAGTTTAAACACAAAATATTGCATTCTCTTATACGATACTTTAAGATACAGATATACTCGTAGTGAGAAGATATTTACCTTCGTAATTTTTCAGCGAAGTTAGTATTCATCGCGGTCTCTCAAACAGCTTCAGTACATATCTTAGAGAATGACGTTATTCATTTTGACATTTGACACTAAACAATAAAGTTCCATATTAATAGCTATGAAAATGGATAAGCATTGAATACGATAATTCATTGACCGTTCGGGTGTCATCGTGTTCAGATAAAGATCCGAGTTTTCCCGAAGTAAATTAATTTCTCACAACATCTGTAACCTATCTATTATAGAGTCAGGATCATTACATAAATAATTAGGAAGAAATATAAGCTTGTCATACTAAGCAGTGTCCTTTTATGTTAGGTGATCTGTACCACGGCACGCTAGCGACCGTCGCAGGCTGGGGAGCGAAGGCGGAGACGGGCAACTGGTCGTGCACACTGCTGGAGGCGCAGCTGCCGGTCCTCAGCAACGAGGAGTGTCAGAACACAAACTATAATGAGTCTAAGATCAGAGATGTTATGATGTGTGCTGGTTTTCCGGCCACCGCGCACAAAGACGCTTGTACCGTAAGTGACTCTGTTTACATTATTAGCAGATTTAAGTGAATTTATTAATATTTCTAACTAAGCTCTAAGTTCGTTCTACGATGTAGTATACAATAGTTGAGTGTCAGGCTTCGAATACTTGACTACGCAATCGGAAATAGATCGAAAGTTAATGCATTTCATTGTTAATATAAAAACAACGTCATAGTAACTTTGACACGCTTGTTTTGCGTAACGATGTTAAATTTATTTTAGAGCTTTATAAGTCACATGTTTGTTATGAATTTCATACACGTCAAATAAAATTTAGATATGCTTGTAAAATTTAATTGGTTCATATGTACTGTAACTGAATTTAAAAGTTTGTGTACCATATATGTTAAAATTTACAATTAATTTAACAATATAGAAGATGGCATACATACATGCTAGGGTCCTCATTTTGGTCTTCTTCCTTGAATGAAACGGGTGAGAAGGGGAAGTGGATTTGGTAGGGGAGAGGACGAATAGGTAGAGGAAATATTCTATTTCTCTTCGTCTACTTATCTGTTAGTTAAAAGTAGAGAATGTAGCAAGCAATGTCGATTTAAAACATTTTTATCCTACATAGGGTGACAGCGGTGGACCTTTGGTGGCGGAAAATGTTGAACACGCATACGAATTAATAGGTAAGAATTATTTAGTCTTTTTAAACGGAATCTCTGCGACTTTAATAAACAAATGACATTTAACATATATCAATAGATGGGACATTACGAACTACAGGTACCGCACTCTTAAAAAGATGTACCACTGTATAGTTTTGGTCGACCAGTTTAACAGTTGTGACAGATAGTTAGATAGAGGTATGTAAACATATGAGTACAATCGCAAAAGTTCGCGGTGACCCCAATTAAAAAAAAATGTCTTGTTCGCGAACTAGGACACTTCTTACATATTACGGAACGAGGAGCCCAAAAACTGGGAAAATAATAAGCAAATAGTGGTTCATCTCCTCTGACTACTGACCTTTTTCTCCCAAACATATTTAAGAACTGCATCCTATTGGCTATTGTGCGCGTGTCGTCGACTTAATTCGTACGAAACGTTCAAACAACTGTACCTTTTATAGTGGTACACCGCTAACGGACGCGTTGGTACTGACGATTTTATTTGATAGTGACTGAATTAATTAAAGGTATCTTGCAATGTCCGCTATATTACTCGTAGTATTTAAATCTATCAGTTCTATATCAAATTATCTTTGACAAAGGTCAATGACACGCATATTTGATATATTTCAGGTATCGTGTCGTGGGGCTACGGATGTGCGAGAAAAGGATTTCCTGGAGTGTACACTAGAGTTAATAGATATTTAGACTGGATAAAGGATAACACGAAAGATGGATGCTATTGTGCTTATTAATAGGTTTCTTTTATTAATACTTCTTTAATGCTTTGTAGATTTCAACTGTCAAAGTATTTGTATAGGCATTAATCCTTTTTATTCATCTTGAAAAAATAGAGACCACTATATGTGTCGCATTGTGAACTACATTCTAAGAAGGTTTTATATTAAATTAAGTTTTAAACTAACTAGTGTATAATAGCCCTTATTTTAAAACTTGACCGGAAATATTAAGAGCTTCGCAATTAAAGTAAAGAATGACACTAACTTCGTTGCGTGTTATCGAAAATGTAAAAGAAAAATCGATTGAAGTTTTTTTGTATTCTTGCGTAGGTTATAATTTCCAATTAAAAATATCGAAGAGCTTATGGCGATGTTAATTATCCAGTTTCATTTTGTTTAATAATTTTTAATCGAATAATTCTATTCAAAAGTAAACCATCTTAATACAAGGATGTTCCTTACAAAATGTATTTAATTTAGTATGTAAATGAAAACGTAAATATATGATCAGTAGTCTTCAAAACAAGTTCGCTGAGGTAATAAAGGCTGCAAGGCTTGATAGGTTTGGTTATACAATAATAGAGACGGAGTTAGGGTTGTCAACTTTCTATAAACATAGACTTAAACAGTGTATATAAAAAACACTACAAACAACATTTGCCAACCCTAAACTCCTCAACGGACGATGATACCGACAGTCATTTGTTTTATTACCAAACCTTAATCCTGGACGTGGCATATGTAAACCAGGGTCAAACCCCGAATGAGTAGCAACCCTAGATGAAGGCCTATACATAGATGTGGAGGCTAGACTGGCGGGTGCATCGTCCTCATTCCTGTTCTTAGGTTCCCGTTGAACCGCGTGTGGTATTCACGTCTCAAAAGACCTACATTTTACACATATTCAAAAGTATACCAATTTCAAATATAATATTGTTATGTTGGTAATTTAAAATGTGCAACATTCAATTCTTTTTAATTTTGTGCGTTGTGTTGGTGAATGTTTCGGTAAGTTTTTTTTTTAATTTCAACATGGCTTACTTACATTTGTTTCCGACTGCAATTTTGTTATGACGTGTATACCTAAGTTATTTACAATTTATTATTTTCTATATCATAAAAGATTGGACGAGGATTGTCATATTTTGATTTTGCAAATGTCATTTATTTATGACGTTTTTGTAAATTGAATTGATGCTAATTTATTAGATATGATAGATTGATAGAATTTTCAAATTCTAGAATTAGATAGACTTTATTATTCATAACGAACTGTTCCTTTATTAGTCTCATTAAGTCTTGATTGAATTAATACATTAAATTGATACTATAAATTATAAAATACCGGATTTCTTTTAATACAAGTTAAATCCGGTACTTCATTATGATCGGAGAAACAAAAATTTTATACCCAAGTAGACGTTTTATTTTGCTTCATATTAAATTTTATAAAAGGAATGAAAAAATTAGGTTCTAATTTATTAAGGGGTTTAGGTCGGGTACATCACGAACTGGTTTTATAAAATAAAGTGTTTTAATAAAAAGGTAAAAGGCGATGATCCAAGGGCACGAGAACACGACCCATATGAAGAGAGATATGGATGCAATTGTCGTGAGTATCTTTTTTTAAACAGTGTTTTATTTCAATTAACATTAGTATAAATATATACGGAGAGATGATCAGGCAGACAAGGCAATAATGAGATTGAATTTCTATGGTTATTTTATGGGAGACGCTTTGCCTCCCTCTTTTCACATGACGTGGTTTAACCAGAGACTTTTCATTCCTTCTTTCTTCATAAAACTTTATGTTCTTTATTTGAATAATATCTTATACCTTGTTGTATTACGTTTTATTAACACTATGTATATATAAAATTAATATCACCATTGTCCATTGCACTATTAAATAATCGATTTAATATCTCAATAGTTGTTAACTTGAATAAAGAAAGTGTGTGGATTGTGTAGAAGAATGTTAGAAAGGATTGAATTTAGATATGACGTCTGATAGAGAATGCTTCTGAAGTTAATGTTCAGTTATATACTTTACAAAGGTTGTGGTGAGCGGAACGAGGCATCCCGTATTCTGGGAGGCGAGGAGACGAATGCTAACGAGTTCCCCTGGGTGGCACGGCTTACTTACTTCAACAAATTCTACTGCGGAGGTATGCTGATCAATGACAGATATGTGCTCACCGCCGCACATTGTGTTAAAGGGTAAGTCTTATGAAGGTCACATGTTTTAGATAGAATATAAACTAGTACTAAATAACATTTTTACCTGCCTAGAAGTAGTAAAGAAACATCTATTGATAGGAATTGTATCTTGCACAGAAAAAATAAATTCAAAAAATTGAAATATATATTAAAATAATATAAGCGCCAACAGCTTAACGGTTTCCCGACCAAGTGGTCAATACTTCGAATTCCGCCATTCGAATATTGTAAACCATATCTTTGCACAAGCGCAGAACTTAGTTAGAAATATTGCTTATATTTTATCGAGAAAAAAATGAATAAATTTGATTGTTTATGCCTAATCTCATTCTCCAGGGAGCCTACATGGCTTTGAGGCGATCGTGTTTTATTCTACAGTTCTATTTGATTGCAGTTTGATGTGGTTTATGATCAAAGTGACATTGGGAGAGCATAACCGGTGTAACGAGACGCATCGTCCGGAGACGCGTTACGTCATCGAAGTAATAGCACACAACTTCACTTATGTCACGTTCAAAGATGACATCGCGCTGCTGCGACTGTCAGATCGTGTAACCATCACTGACACGATCAAACCGGTCTGTCTGCCGCATAATGACGGTGAGTACAAGTCAAATGACTTGTTAAATAAGATATTTAGAGATTTTTATGCACCAATCATAATTCTACAGTCTTTCTTCTCAAAAGAAAGACCCAACACTGTTCTTTCATTCATCTTTATCACTTCATCATCATCTCAGCAGCCGTTGTGTTCTTCTTCAGATCTACCTCTAGTAGAGCTACACTATCATATTCCTATTCATTCATATATTCATATTCCTATTCTAGTCTACTAGATGACTTTTGTGGTCATTTCAATTACTCTACCACCGTTCTAGACTTT